>JAEQBH010008662.1:0-84502 GCA_016808115.1 Tetrastigma voinierianum
CAATGTATTCTAATCTTTGGATTTTCGTTTCGGAAAATACGTTTGTCTTGAATTTAGTTGAAAATCGTTTCGTTTCCTTCATTTGGTCAATTTGGTTGGTAATTGAAAACAAGGAAAACGACTTTTACTGTTTCGATTCATCTCTCAAAATGTGTGAAAATAGTGAATTCATTTCTTTGTTTTCAAAATTTGTTTTCGATCTTATTCGTAACTAAGCAGCGTTTTCCTTGTTTCGAAAAGTTTGAATAGAAGAAAGCGAGAAAATTTTCCTCTTAAACGGGGCCTTATTGTTTTAAGAAAGAGATTTTGAGATCTTGTGAAATAGTTATATCTGATGCTCGTTGGAAAAGTAACGTGAGTAGAAAGCGGTTATATATATTAATTCCACGGTCGTGGTCGGGGTTTAAACGGTGGTTTTACCCGCGATGTCGTGAAATTAGGGTTTCTCGACGGTTTAGTTTATTAGTTTTCCGCGGTCGTGAGGTGGGTTTGCAAACGGTGGTTTCTTAGCGATGTCGTGAGGAGTTGGTTCCGTCAAACGGGTTATATATTAATTCCACGGTGGTGAGGTCGGGTTTAGATGGGTGGTTTTGCCATAATAGGTGGTCGGGTTTTACTGACGGTTTATGATAATTATCTGATGCGTACATTTGTTGGTCTACGATTAAAGTATAAGGCACATTTCCAATATTTATGATTATGGTATTTTCATGGTTATTTTTCACGACATGATGGTTACATATATTTATGCTCGATTGTATGTTGTGAAGCGATTCGAGTTTAAGGTTACTTTGAAATTGATGTCGGTTTAACTTTTGAGCATGGCTTGTCCTTATTGTTGGGCTTTGGTAAAGTTGGGTTTTGTGAAATGTTTGCTAAGCAGGGAACATTACGAAAAGAAGTGGACGTGGTCTTGAGAGAAGAAATTTTCGAAAATAACGTTATTTAAAAGTATAGATATCTTATTTCAGCTGAGATTTATTTATCACGTTTATTGTTTTAATATATACGTTCCCTAGATTAAGGCGGGTTATTAGGAGTCTCTGCCATGCCAGAGATTAATAATACTCTTTAAATGACGATTCTGATACTCTACCCGTATACTGTTTTTTGTTTTGTTGGGCCTTATTTATTTTTCGTTTTGTAACCACAAATTTCTGAATCTTTCTTAGAATCTTTACGATATTAAGTATTGAACTCGTATAGATTATTATTATGTATGATGTGGATTTATGACACACATTTAAGATGGGACCAGTCGTAGATTTTATATAATTGAGGTATTGTGATGCTATGTGTTTGTTATTTAACTTGGTGGGGTTCCATTATTGCATTATGGTTTGTCGGTGGGACCTTGTAAGCCGGAGACTAGGAATCTTGGGAGGGTTTCGGTCGGGTCTATCGAGGAAAAATGGTTCTAAGTGAATTTATCTATTTCAAGAAATATTTACATTGTCTTTTATAAAGAATGGGTAAAAAATGGTAAATGTTAGATTTATATCTATTCCAATTTCCAGCCCCTTGCAGTGAAAAGGTTAATTTACCTGTTGGGAAGTGGGTCCATCCACCGACTTGGGTGACCTTTTCACCCAAAAATAAAATAAAATAAAGGGTGTTGGGTTTCGTAAGATATTTCTGTCTAGGAAAAAGTCAAATTTGTTGGCTTAAAATTCTGTGGGTACAATAAATAAACTATAGGAAAGAGTCAACTATAAAATAAATTACCTTTTGAATCTGGTGACCGCAGCACATGTACGACTTTTGAATAAAATAAAATAAAGCCAAATTGATTCGAATCTAAGGACTTGTTTGGTTTTTATTTTGAAAAATATATTTGAGAATAATTTTAAAAATACATAAAATATTATTTTAAAATTTTAAATGTTTTCATAACAAAGAAGAAGTAGAAACGTATTCTCTTATTTTTCTTGATTTTCTTATTTTTTTACATAAAAAGCTTTAATCAACATGCCCTAATTTTTTTATAAGATTGAGATGACATTATTTGTAAATTAATAACTTAGAACACACTTTTTCATGATTAGAAGGGTTGGTTTATGATAATCGTTGAGAGATGCAAAGGGCAGTGGGAAGAGGCCTTGAAAGGGCAATGAAGAGGAGGATGATTTATTTATTTATTTTAGTATTAAGAATTAATAACTAACCATAACTCTAAGTCTGTAAGTAACTATAATTTAATTTAATTAAAGGTCTGTCCTTTTATGATATCTAATCCTGTCATCACATCCACTCTATTTCCCTTACTTCTCAATTAATTTTTATATTAATTCAATACATAATCATCATTGTCATCATTGATCATGTTGGTAAGAGAGAAGCACATACAAGGGCATTAGGTCCCCACATTTTTGTATCTGAATCTGCAAAGATTCCTCTCACCTTTTAATTGACAAATCGAGAGTTAAACAAAGATATCTTCTATGTTTACACATTTTTAATTTTAAATAATGGTAGTTTATCTTAATCAGTAGCTGATGCACTCCCACGCATTTCCATGTCAAAAGCTTAAGAGATTCTTTTACGTATCTGACTGATTTTATATATTATATTTTTTTTATTAGGCTTTGATACTTATTATTAGTGTTTTTAATTTAAGTGATCGTTGTGAAAGAGACGTCGATCTTTGAGAGGTTTGAATGCAAAAGTTATCTGGGGTATGAGTACGTTCGTAGGATTCGAACTTCTAAGGGTCGATAATGATATGATCCTACGTTGTTTTCATATGAAATTATGGAATGCTTCTTAACTTGAGAGGGTTGTTTTTTTATCATCGGTGATCTTTGGATTGATGTCTTATTAATTAGGTTTGGATCTTTATCGTTGAATAACTTGTTGAGAGTCGATCTGCGTAATAAGAAATGGTATCGATGCATGAGAGAAGGTTTGATGAAAGTATCAGAGTCGTTAAACTATCCACAAAGTTTCTCTAAGAACGCAGAGAATGATACGATCCTCTATATCGATTCCATATCAAATTATAAATGATATTTAAACTTGAAAGCTTCTTCATGTATTAAAACCAATATTTTAAATTTGGATTCTCTTATCAAGCTCGTACTCATCAGTAGGACATAGTGTGAGAAGGTGTTGAGTCATAATCCAGTGCTGGCCCCATAAACAACTGTATTCATTAGGATTTTGGAGCAGCACCACAACTTGGTTATGTCATTTTATGGTGCAAAATTCTAAGTCTTAAGCATTGGCCCTTCTTCCTTCAAGTCCGCCAAGACCAATGGTTAGGCAGACTTTCTGTTTTTTTATTCTTTATTTTTTATAAGACGTCTTTATCTACTTTGTGGCATGATACGACACGACACAGTGAGAAACCACCAAAATTTCAATTGCCAAGAACATATTATATTATATTCAAATAAATAAAATAAAAGATGTTCCCAAAGCCCATGCCATTTCCAAAGCCAGAAAGCACGACACAGTAGCCAGGTAGGCATGAAACATGAGACAACAAATGAAGAATGGGTATCAGATGCTGAAATTGGCTAGGTTGTTGATTCACGCGATTGATTTGACGTGGTATGGAAACTGACTGATTAAAATACTCGTGCTCGAACTCACCTCGATTAAAATACTCAAACTCCGAACTCAATCGGTTTTTCTTCATATCTTCGAACCTCGATCGATTCGAAAATAATAGCCTATTCCGAACCTCGATCTCGGGATAAAAAACTCCGAATCATTTACAAAATTAATGTTAATTATAGTTCTCAAACTCGACCAAAATCAACTCGATTAAGATCTGAAGAGTCTCGAGCCGAGTGATTCACGCGACACTCGAACCCGACTCGACAAACCACCCGACATCGACCACAACTGCACGACCTGAGCATTCACAGCCAAGTTCAAATAGCTCACAGCGAATTGGTTTACACAAAGCCCTATACAACCCTCAATATTATAAAAGCAAAAGATGTATCAAACTACCTATTTAAAATAAAAAGCTATAATCTAAAAACGGTAAAATACATTACTCTCATAACATGTCAATAAAAATAATTCAAGCTTTTGCGCAAACGCACTACTTTAACCGACAAAGCAGTGTCATCATAACCAATTATATAAAGTAAGACGACACAGTGGGCAGAAGTACTCACCACTTGAAAGTCAATTTTTATTTTCTTACTTAATAAACTACTTATTTTCCATTATTCCTACTTTTTTATTTTTATTTCCAACCTGCACGCGATACATACTTTTCTCAGTTAAAAATTAAAGGTGCTTGTCAAAGTTATTTAAGCTTAGAAAAAATATTATATATTATTTTTAAAATTATTTTGGAGAAGAAGTCCGGTGGTTATTCTTCTTTGAGGGACAATATCCTTTGGTGGAGCAGTTAACAAAGTTTCGATGCTTAAACTCGACGACGATTGAATTTTTTAAAACCAACAATCGCTTCCTTATTTGATTCGATTTGGCTCGTTCTTGCCGTCAGAACTCCATATTATGAGCCGAAAGTTGAATTTTGGGTCTCATTGATGGAATTAAGCCCAGAAGAATATTTTTTAAAAAGCTTTAAATACATACAATGCTCGCGGGCCACAACGCACGCGAACACCGTTTGCACCCAAATCGAAAATTGGCCCTGATCTGGCAGCGCGGCCAGCCTAAGCCCAAGCTCATGAATGATAGTCCAGATGTAAAGTGCACCATATCTATTTGCACAAGCCTACAGGAGAGTTTCAGGGCATTTACGAAAAATTTTAAATTTTTTTGGAAGTCAAACTAAGCTTTTTTTGATATGATAGAGAAGTTGGAAAGTTAAGGTGCTGGATACGAATATTATCAGAACAAGTCTCCATACGGGAGACGCGAAAAATTCTTTGAGGAACAAACCTTACACCCGAGACGCGGCGCCAGCTCAAGAACAAACTTCCTTAATTCCGAAGATACTGACAATTACTCGGTAAAGTGAAGAGAGTGGAGAAATGGGGACTTAGAGTCGTCTACGTCTATAAAAAGAGCAGAAGAATAAAAATCAGGTCAATAACCAATCAATCATTAAACAAATCAACAATTCAATTGACTCAATATCAATATATTTAAGCAAATCCTAGCTTTTTAATAAAGATGAAGAATTTCAAAGATTCTATTTCCTAGACTTACTAAAGTTTCGGCTAATTTTTCAAAGACAGTCATATTTCACAAAATAAATCCAACGCTTATTTTAGCACCCAAAGACTTTATTTCCAAGTTTTAGTCAAGTCCGTTAATTTTCAAAGATCGTGTTATTTCACTCATTCCTAGGGGAAATCTAACATTTTTGTTCAACACTTAATTCTCGTATTATTTCCATTCGGGCGCTTACCTGGGATTACGGGAACTCAAGCCAAATGAATCAGTGGAGCTTCACATAGTATGATTAGAAGTTTGATACGAGCCATTTCGCCTCGAAACACTTTTAGACTCCCACAATAGATACCAGCACGCCAGATTTTGTATGTTTCATGTGAGATTCAAAATCACCATAACACATTTATAACTTGATGAGACATGTCACTAGACTTATAAATATGACTATTCTAAGAGTTTGTGAGTCAGTCAAAAATGTTTTCCTTCCAAAACATTTTTGATAAAAAAAAGTCATAAATCATTCTCCAAATTATCTATCGAGTCTTTTAAATAATTGTAAATTGAAACATAAAAGTTATATTTGTTAGCTAAAAGATAATGATTAGCTATCAATTACTGTTTAGTGGATTTTCTAGTGGAATTCACTAGAACATACAAAAAGCACGGGAATGGGTGAATGTTCGGCGAGCATGTTAGGAAATTATAATATTTCCGAACTAAAACTTTTTCGAAATCTAACTTCTACTCAAGAGAAAAATGGATTTCCTAGTTCCCATTGACAGTTCTCTAGAATCTAAGTGGAAAAATACCTTGAAAATTAGATTACATAGATTGAATTGAAAGATAAGAGGAAACTTAATGCACTGGGCTTGGAAAAAATAGCAGATTTGGCCATAATTAGACTGGAAAATCAAATGTCAAGTAAGAAAGCTTTGAAGCTACAAAATGTTTGGAAATAAAACATATAAAATTAAGCTAAGAATCTAAAAAAAGAAAGCCGTTGAATTCCTTGTGAGTAATACCGAAATGCTCTTACTCCTGCTGGCGGATCGGCATGATCATCTCCTTCTTTGATGCTTTGATTCCTTTTATAGGTATTTATGCTCCCTATGACTTTCCACTATTCAAATAATTGCCCATGTCCTTTCACATGTCTCGACTTCGAGTAAAAGTCTCCTTCATCGCTTTCGATACAAAGTCTCAATATTCTTTACTGGCAACTTTGACAAATTTAAAATTTCCAGAAATGTCCATGGACCTTTCCATAGGCTTAGCCTTTATAGGATTGGGTTGGGCTCACATAGGTTGGGCTTGGCATATCTATTCGATTCATTCCACTACCATTTGGGGCGAAAAATTGTTTTAGTGTCAACAATTACATTAATATTGAACCTAGGACCATGACAATTAAATTCCTTACTAAAAGCATATAAATTATGAAATATTAGATTAAACATTTTATTTATTATAAAATAGCCTGATTAATTTTGTTAAGTGTAATTATGGTATTAAAACTATTTTTAGAGGGAGGTCATGTATTTAGTTATGTTAGTATTGGTATGTGCTTAATTAAACAAGATAAGATATAAAATCTAAGATAAGGTATATAGATGCCCCTAGTGTTTGGTCATATGTCTAACTTAGCCCTTAAACTATTTTTGGGTTAACTGGTATCCCTAAAGTTGATTTTGTAGCTCAAAAATGCTCTTATCATCAATAACGTTAACAAATGGACAATCAGACATTAACTTTGCTGATGTGGCACCCCTCATGTGCGTTTTTAGCTTATGTGGCATCTTTGCACGTGAATCTTTAAATCCAAACATTGTTTTGACAAAATGCCTCTTATCCTTACTGGACACGATGAGTATCTTAAATACTCATTTTATCCCTATGCTTTGCTTAAGTTTTAAGAGTTTTGGCGAGCAGAAATATGTCCTAATGCCCTTTTCAACACAACAATCTACCCTTGAAAGGTTTTAATGCATCTCTACCTCAAACCTTCCTAACCAAGGATGCATTAAGCATTAGAAACCTAATAAGCCACATGTAGCCAACAAAGATCTCTATTCTATGGTGAAACATGACATTCCATTCATGGTCTAACCTAATTATTGTTTCTCAACCTCAAATTAGGTCACAAATCTTGTTAATGGTGATCAATCATCAATACATTAGGAATTGAATAGAACATTCAATATATGAGAAAATCCAAACATCAAAGATTACAAATCAAAGCTAAACACCATAGTTCATTGTTTAGACTACATCAAAACCCTAGAAAATGAGATTAGTTCATGGAGAGGAGAAATCCAACCAAAGAAAAGAGAGAAAACATAAAGAGGAGAAGAAATAGCCTATATGGAAGATGAAATGCTCAATTCCCTCTTCAAATCTTCCTCTTTGTCTTCAATCTTCTTCCTCCTCCAAAGAGAGCTTTGCCATAGGGTTTAGAAACCCTAGGGGTTTCCCTCTTTGTAGCTAAGAGAAACCCCCTCTTTGGCTCCCGAACTCCCTGGTCAAATGCCCTAATTTCTCCTCTTTTAAGCCAAAAACCAAGAGAGAAATAAGAGATGAGCTTCGGAAAAACATGGGCTTGACATCTGCGCTGTAGCATGGCGGATCTAACATTGCAGCGTGGCGAAATGGAGAGCTACTGGAACTATGAAAGCCAACTCATGCCATAGCTTGAGTGGACTCACGCTAGAGTGTGAGTGACTCACGCTTAATCCGAATTTCATCTTTTTACATCTCCTTCACTTCGTGATGTCAAATCTTGCTCGTTTGGATTCGAATCATGCGATCTTGGTGTCTACAGAAAGCTCTCGTAGTCTAGATCTTCCATGCCAATGAGGGAGCCATAGAAGCAAGACGCACAGCGAAGAATCACTTCTGTTTGTCGCGACGCATGATGACTTTGCTGGATTTTTCTTTGATTTCGCCATTACCAATGGTTGGCCTAATCACAAAATCAGAAAAGAGAAAGACAGTGACACTCCTATTTATCTCATAAAACTATTAAAACTTAAGCAAATCATGGGGATAAAATGAGTATTTAAGATACTCATTAGTGATCGGTAGGGATGAAGGCATTTTAATCAAAACAATGTTTGAGTTTAAAGAATCATGTGCAAAGGTGCCACATAAGCTAAAAGCGCATATGAGGAGTGCCACATTAGCAAAGTTAATGCCCCGTTTGTCCATCTGTTAAAGTCGTTGACGATAGGGGCATTTTTGAGCTACGGAATAAACTTTAGGGGCATTGGTTCACTTAAAAATAGTTTAAGGGCCAAGTTAGACATATGACCAAACACCAAAGGCATCTATATTCCTTATCCCTATAAAACCTTGCCAATATTAGGTAGAAGTGAAATCCATCAAGGCTCTATCACGAGGTAACATTTTTGTGGAAAAAAAGAGGTGAGGATGGAAGAAAACAAAAGCTTGACTTCTATGACTCAATAAAGTCATGGAAGAGTTTCTAAGTTGGGGATTTCACTTTGAGAAAATTGTGATATATTGTTTCAAGGCTTTGATTTATGAAAAGTATTAAGGATAAGGAATATTAAGAAAAATGATGTTTCTATGTTTTGTTGTTTGTGAAAAATCTCAAAGAAAATTAAAAAATAAATAAATCATTAAAAACTCATATTTTCAAATAATCTTTATATTTAATTAGAAATAAATAATATAAGTTGAAGCATCAAATAAAATAATATATTGAATTTTCATATCATTTTTTATTTGTTTATACTTTCTTCTTTATTTTTCTATATA
Organism: Tetrastigma voinierianum; assembly: GCA_016808115.1. Taxonomy (NCBI): domain Eukaryota; kingdom Viridiplantae; phylum Streptophyta; class Magnoliopsida; order Vitales; family Vitaceae; genus Tetrastigma; species Tetrastigma voinierianum. Next base: position 8,884 of record JAEQBH010008662.1, read on the forward strand.
TTCCCTCAATTTCTAAAAAAAATAAGATATAGCCTAAATTTCAAAATAAAAGACACCTATAACCTCAGAGTGTCATCTTATACTCTTTATTTAATATCTTACCATAGCACTCATAATAAGTACTAAACCTAATGTGTGAACTCCGTTCTCCTATCATTTATATGTATTGATTGATTATTTTTCCTCTTACCCTTTTTCTTTTCCTCCACAAAATTCTGTCACCTCCATTTGCATTCTTGGATATCATGTGTGTTTGATTGAAATAAATGTTATCTATGCATATTAAATATAATGTCATTTCGAGCTTAACTGCAGGTGTGGGAATGATTTGTAAGCTATAGTTTCCAGCAGGTAGATCCATTTCTGCTATGGGAAATCTTGAACTGACAGCAAGTTTTTGGAGTTTTTCTTTTCGTTATAATTTTCATATATGTTGATTAAATGTGCCCAAAGAACACGAGAGCTCCATGCTAAAGGATTCATAATAATTTATCTTTTATTTAAAATAAAAAATAAAATAAAATTATCAACTTGATTAAAAAAGGTGGTTATAATTATGTTCACTATGAATTCTATTAGACCATTTGTCACAATATTAGAATTACATAATAACTCTTTTAATTACCATAACCTATTTTTTGAACTCCCAAGTTAGATCATAAATAGATTAAAGTGATACTAATTTTTCAAATTGACTAAGAAAAATGTAAGTTGACATTTATTATAACAACATAATTTTTAAGCGGTATTAAAAAATAGTGTTTAAAATTAAAAAGATTGACATAAGGGTAATTCTCCTATGAAATCCTAGGTATAAATAGAAAAAAAAATATTTTATTATTCATTGGATTCTCCATTTCTCTCTACATAGTCTCTTTTGATCGTAAAACTCCATGAGCTAGAGTTTGAAGAAAAACCTTAAAGATGTAAGATTTTTCCAAAATTTTATTATAGTGAATAATTTTTTTTTGGTTCTTTCTGAGGGTGTGGTTTTCTTGCTCTAGAATCCCGAAAAGACTTAGAAACGTAATATAAGGTTTAAGAAGCAACTTGAAAGGTAAGATCTTCATTATTTATTTTTCTAGATTTATTTGGTATAGATTATCTAATTTTTCTTAAGTTTAGATTAACCTTGAAGAAGTCAGATTTAGATTTAACTATCTTTCTTTTAAAAAATAAAATAAAATACTAGTTGGTGGTGTTGCACTGAATTGTTTTGAGAATGAAAAAAAGAAGAAATAAAGGTGGTAGAAGACCACCATATGCTTTGAGTTTGTGAAAAAAAAAAGTAGTAGAGACCACTGAACTATGAGAGTATAGAAAAAAAAGAAAAAGAAATATAGTAGGGGACACTATTTGGCCATTGTCAAAGGGAATAAGAATTGACACTATTCGGCCCTTGTCAACAAGAATAATAGTTGACATTTACATTAATTGGTAGTGAATGTAATTGATTTGAACCCCAGCCTCTAGGGGTTTCGGTTAAAGATTACTAGTAGTAGTAGTGTTTGGTTCCGTCCACCTTAAAGAAAACAATTTGTGGCTAGCCACCAATTTGAAAGTCCCACATGACTGGACATCATTTGATATTTGATGACCATTGAAAAATATATTTGAAATGTCTTTGATTTTAGACTTTGATATGAAAATTAGATTGGAATCAAAGTTTGATGTAAATTGTTTGGATACAGCTGATAGGCGATTTGAAATGGATTTAGAATGTTTTGAAGGAAAATTTTGAATGTTCTAGCATTTTTGAATGAAACGAGTTTGATGAAAACATCTCTTATTTGTTGTATGATCGGCTTAACGATCCATGGCTTAGTATTAGTATTTTTTATTGAGCTTTAAGGTCACTCCCATTTGTTGACATATTTTCAGGTACTTTTAATTCGACAAGGAGAGATTGGTTAGGATGTGAATCATATCATTATTAGGAATTTGATTTTGGAATCCATTATGGACCTTGTTTAGTTGATGAGTCTATGTTCATTTAGATTATTTGTTCTCAGAGTTGGTTAGAAGGATATGAATATTTGTCTTGGGTCATTTATGTTAATTCATGCATGAATGTTGAGAATTAGAGAATTTTTGTTATTATGGAATTTTGGATATGAGAATTTGTGATATAAAAAGTTGCGCATTACTCTGAACATGTGTTTGATAATTGGATTAAATCTAGTTACAAGAAAGGAAGGTTTGTGTCATTTAACACTTCAAGCCTTGAGCTTGGGAATGATAAATGGCCAGTCATGCCCTTGGGTAGGAGTTTTTAGGGTGTGACATTTATAGCTCAATGATACTTGTCTGTAGACTTTGAATTTTATGAGTCAAGAAAGTGATAAGTCACATGATAAAATAACTCGAACAAAAAGATAAAATAACTCACACAAAGATGTAATGAGGTTTTAACGTGGTTTGTCCAACAATGCTTACATCCACGGATGATAGAGAATCTTTCCACTATATGATAGAAAATATTACAGTGGTAGAACAACATACAATTGGGTTCTTGAAACATCCAATATTTTCCCATTCCTTGTATCCATACCTTGAACCATGAAACTCATCGCTCTCTCGGGTATTCTTATTCTTCCTCACATCTCTACACACCCTATATAGTCTTTACAAGCCCATATCTTTCATAACTTTTTCCCCTCATGATCCAAAATCTTTAAACTGATGTTCCTAACAACTTTCCTTATTCTATAAGGAAACCTAATATTACAATAATATAATAGCCTAAGAATTATTTTATAAAATATTCTTTATAAATAAAAATTAACTAATTAGGAATTTAAGACATATTCTAACAATATACTAGTAATGCAGAGTTTGTAACTTATGGGTAGACTTGACTTTTATAGTGAAAGTGATACTTATAAGTATGACTAGTCTAAGAGTTTGTAACTTAGTTAAAGATGTTTTCTTACAACATTGATTACATTATAAAAAAAAGAATTGTCCTTCAAAATTATCCACATGTCTTTTAAATAATTAGTTAAAATCTAAAATTTATATTTGTTAGCTTAAAAAATAAAGATCAACTACTAATTATATAAATATTAAACCTAAATTCTTGACCATTAAACTATGTTATTAGCTCATAGAAGTCCAAGAAATATTATATTACAAGTTTTATTTATTCCAAAATGTCTAATTAACGTATTTTGCAAGTTACAAGCTTAGAATTTAAAAAAGTTAATGATTTAATATGGTATCAAAAGTATTTTTGGAGGGAAGCCATGCATATTTTTTTGTATTCATATTCATATGTAGTTAATTAAATTAGATGAGAATGAGACTGAAAAGATTATCAATATTAGGTGCAAGTGGGGGAACATTTTCGTGGAAAAAGGTAAAAATGAGATTAGATAAATCTTACTTGAATTGTGACTCAATTATTTCAAATTAAAAACTCAATTAGAACAAAGAGAAAAGCTGAAGTCTTGTTCTAATTAATTAATTCAAATACATAACAAAAGTCTTTATATAGGCATAGAGTACTAGAAGAATCCTGAAATGAAACAAATTCTAGAGTTAACTGAAAAAGAATCTACTAATAATAAGAAATAATTTAATTTAGCATCAATAAAGTCATGGCAGAATTCTAAAGTTCAGAGTTTTTGAGAAAACCCTCGTGGGTTTGTCTTTTTTTTTACAAAGAGATAAATAAAAAAAATTCCTATTCTCATTCCTATAGTTATGAGGCTTAAAATAAAAAAAATAGTAACAAAAACGTGCATGCTAGTGAATTACTAAATCTTCTCCCCTACTTATCTAAAATAAAGATAAAATGCAACAGTGCAGGAGAAATATAAAATTTTAAAATTTTCTACGTCGAATCACTCCTGATTCCACTTTCTTTAGCGATGGTGATGTGGATAACTCTCATCATCACCCCCTTTGAAAGTGCAACCTTGTCCTCAAGGTTTAAGATGAAAACCGTTCATGCATGATGCTGGTTTAGTTCCTTGGATTCGACTTCCTCCTCTCAATGACCATGTTTGAGGCTTAATAAAACGATGGCCTAGTGTGAAATGCTCATTGTAATTGAAACAAAGGCCTTAGGCTCTCCGCCTATGCATTTCATCCCATGTTAGTCTCTTGATGGATGCATTGGAAGATTGCTCTTGCATTACTCCACTAGAGTAGGTATTTAGGACATGTCGATGTGATTTTTTCATTCTCTGTACTTGATCATCTTTCATGCGAGCTAAGTTAATGGCATCCTTCAGTGATTAGGGTTTGAACATTTCTATTCAACTTGCATCGATTGGGGTTAGCGGGAGAGGGCTACTTGGAAGAGGGGCTACCTGTGATTTCTATTCAACCCCAATCACTTTGCACCATTCAACTTGTACATGGAGATATTCTAACCTGAGACCACCCTAGTCGGTTCCCTAATGTTTTTGTTTTATACTTGATATGTAATGATAAGATGGTTGAGAGTTTGTTTTATTTCTATTCAACATTTGTGTCTCATCCATGGATGTTGCTCCTCAACTTGCATCATCTTAAATTTTGGCTCTTTTTCACTAGCAAGCTCATTCTTCTCAACCAATGATAGGACTTGAAATTCTCTTTCAAGGATCAAAGGCATTTTGTCACATTCCATTATGTCCTTGTCTTCATCCCATGTAGGGCTCGAAAGTTAATCTTCAAGGCTCAAAGTTTCGTTTTCACACTCCTGTATGTCATCATTCTTTATGTCGCTTAGGAGTTGTCTTGAAGATTGTTCCTTTAAAATTTTTGCTAATTCCTTAGCTTGTATTGTTGTTCGTTCCATGATAGCATACATTTCTCTATTAAGATTTTTCAAATTGGTGTCCATGTTTTCTATCATTTTGGAAACCATCTTGGTTTCCATGTTTAGCTCCCTCACATTTCTGAACATCTACATCCTTCTTAATTTCTTCTTTCAAGAAAAATAGCTCCTCATCCGATGGATTTGTGATTTGTTCTTTATAATAGGAACTTGAACTTTCTTGACTTTGCATAATTGGATTTCCACAGGAGAAATTGTCATATGTCCCATAACCCAAATGATAGTAGCTTAGGATAGTGTTGTGTGGTTGAAAGAAGTAACCCTGCATTGTTGTTGAAATAATTCGCCCCTTTAAAATTATAAGCTTTTTGGCTCGTGGAGGCTTGTGCTTGTCTTGCGATGATATCCTCCTATGTTGGATATCTTTGGGATGTGTGAGCGGCAAGTTGATTATGGAGGCCGAGGAGCTCATTTATCTCTTTGTTAGACATTCTATTCAACACCTTTCATAAAAATACAAAAAAAAAAAAAAAAAAGAAGTAAACAGCTCTGAATAAGAAGCAAATAAAAAATAAGAAAATAATTTTTGCTGAATTAGTAAACTTATCTTTTCCAAAATATCAATCAAACACCAAACCCGTGCCTTCCTTGACAATGGTGCCAAAAGCATTGCGAACTCACGAATGCGGGGTTGTACAAATGTCTGGACTAAAAGTGCACATATCCATCCCACATGGAATGTGTGGTTTTAGTGAGGATTAAGTACCTCGACTACTAGATTAGTTCACTATCTAAGTATCTAAATGATTTGAGGTGAAATTGTTAAAAGTAATAAAACTAAACAAAACAAAAACATAATGTTTTGTGAAAACTAGAGCAATTGACTAAAAATGGGAGAAAACTACTTAAGAAGGAACTAAGGTTGGTTCTTGTCAATGATGTTTAGTGATTCATCCAATTGAGGCTTGAGTTGAATGATTTATGGCTTGAATTGGTTCGAGGCTACAGTACAAGGATCCCACTTTCGTGTTCCCCCTTGTATTTTCTTACACTATCCACCTATTCATAGCTATGTCCTTCTAGGTCCTTAGTGCGATACTTTTCAAAGACAATTTTATCTCAAAGAGGCTTTGTGGTCCTGATTATGTTCTTACAATAGAGCTCCTCGGACTAAGTTCGGATTGGTCAACGTTACGTCCTTGCAATCATCACTTAATACATTTGGTTTCCCCTCCTAGTGAAATTCACTTAGTACTAGACCTTTCTAATTTCCTAAGCCTCTTAAACTAGGTTAATTCAAATCTCGATTAAGCCGAGATTCACCATAAGAGAATTAGAACCAGATTTTAGGGCGTAATCCAAGCGTCACCAAGGATACCCTAGTAAGAGGATTGAAGATCTGATTCTCAACATGTATCAATTAAACAAAATCATAGTATTCCAAATACTTAACACCAAATACAAAAAATCAAGTATAAAACCAGCCAACTTGACTAAGGCTAGACAAATCTAACATCGAATCGATAACCAACCCAATGGCATGTTTAACCTATCCAGTTAATCTATCAAAACCCACATTCATATTAATGAAAAACATAAAGCTAGAGGTGAAGGATTAGAGATGAAATACAAAACAAAGTTAAAGCTGCAAAATATTTTCAAATCACAGATCCAGTAGAAATCCCTACACTCCCACGAGTCATGCTTCAGCGATAATAAATTACAAACCAAGTTTCTCACAAAACAACTCTAAATCTAAGAAAATATGAAATCTAACCCTAGAAAATAGAACAAAGCTTCAAGAGGGAGAAACCCTAGAAGAGGGAGCCTCCTCTCTCCAAGTTTGAACCTAATCAAGTCTAAAAAACATGTATTTAAATGCCTTAGAAAATGGGTCAATGATGGGCTGAAAAATGTACGTTTGTTGTTCCATCCCGTCGACCTTTGTAGCGATGAACACACATGTCTTATTCTCATGATCTTTGCTTCGTTGCGACGTACTAGAGGTTATCTTCATTTTGCATCTTCTACTTCGTTGTGACGAGCTCATCCTTTGTCGCGACGAACATCTTCGTCGCGACGTACCAATAGCTTTTTTCTTTGCAGGACTTTGTCTTCATCGCGACGAACACATCCTTCATCGTGTCAAAGAGCTTTGTTGTGATGAAGAGCTTCGTTCTGTAGTATCTTTCTACATCGTGACTTAGAGATTCTGATAATCAACACTTTGTTCTTTCTTTGATTTGCCATCACTTTGGATTGATTCCTAATAGCCCTAGATGTAAAAGAGATCATGTTAGATTGTACTTTAAAATTCATGATTATTATGACTTGATAATGCATTATATCTCCAGTATTTTATTATGAATCAATAGCCCTCACTATTGATCCGGCAGAACCTATGTGGTCGATATCCAATATCACCAAGGATAACCTTGGGTTTACCCAACAAGCCACCTTGGGTCAAAAGGTAGGTATCTTTTCCATACCCGATTCTCGATCTTATGCAACCATCGAATCTAGTGCTATCAGGCGTTGATACCATCATTGGGTTGTAGCCCTTAATGTGTGTATATCTCATGTACATATCTACGCATCTCTATCGAAAAGCATTAACCTTGGGTTTCCCGATAAGGTGCGAGTCTAGTTAAGGCCAACCCACTAGTGGAAAACTCATTTCCATGAATAGAAGATATCCTTGTGGAGAGGGCTTGGGTTTACCTAATAACCACAACTGCCTCGGGTTCACACTATGTTAGTGGAAGATGTTAGCCTTAATATATTTCATTGAGGGGTTTCTTTAGATTAGTCTCATCATTTCATTAGCATGTTTACCAATTCATCTCTTTGAAAATATAAAGATAGTTACTCTAACTATATGACATGATTATGGACATTCTAAAATTAATTCCATGAGCCAAAATGGAATTGACTAGGTCAAACCTAAGGACATGCATGATTATTACAACCCATGAAATTAAATCAAATTTACATTTTAGGGCCTTCTTTCTTGGATCCTCCTCCACTCCTTTCTCCTTTGTATCTCCACCAACTAATCTAATCATGTAATCTAATTGCATACATTCAAATAAGAAGAACTAGGATTACATTTGAAGGGAGTTTAGATGAGAATAGAAATACAAGAAAATAGAAGGTGGGACACCTGAGCCTATTTACCCGAAGAAGTAACCATATGTATGCTCGTCAGCATTGAGCAAAGTCCATAATCATCCATCATCTTTAGATACACCCTTAATATGCAATTCTCTAGTGCATAACATTGAAAGTAAAGGATAAAGGCACCCGCGATTTCAAAAGCACATGAAAAAGGTTTTTTCAACACTTGATTAAAATGATCCATAACCCAATTCAACCCCTCGAACCATTAACGATTCAACTCTTGAATCACGAAGCCCGATTCAACTCTTGAATCTCTAAGCGATTAACTCAGCACAATCATAAAACCCAGATTCAATTTTAAATCTCTAATTGGGTTTAACTCATGCTGAACCATAATCCTGATTCAACTCTTGAACTATAATTTCCAAATGGTGTAATTTTGTCCAATGTCTCTTGAAAATAAGGAAAATTTGATCATGGTTTTAAATTTTCTTCAAATCTCTTTAAAAATCCACGATTCTTGAAATTTAGAATGAACACTTCAATCTTGACTTACATTAATCTCAATCACATTAGAGATGATTCTCAAAAATGAAGAAAGAAAGAAAAATTGACAAACCCGAGGCGATGACCAACTAACGTCGTGGCATGGAGATGATAAGCATCTCAAATACTCATTTTATACCTATGTTTTACTTAGATTTTTAGTTTTTTTTTTTATGTTAAATAAGTGTCTTAATGCTCTAAATATTCATCTTTATGATTAGGTCAACCATTTGGCTGAATTGTGTGAAAAAGGAAGAAAAATCCACAAATTCCCCATATAACAAGCAGGGCCACTGGTTCGTTCACCCTCGTTGAGGCAAAGGTGTTCGTTGCGACGAAGGCACTCTTCATCACGAAGAACCTGAAGATTTGAAGATCTTTGGCTTCTGAGTTCGTAAGCTATGAAGAGCTACAGCCGTTGCGATGAAGCTCCCTTAAATCGCCGATAAACTCCCTTAGTTGCGATGAAGCATTGGAATATGAGGAACACTCACGGGTTCTTCATGGCGAAGATCTTCTTGTGATGATCTGCATTCGGGCGAACAATAGAAATAAAGTGATTTGGACCTAATTTGATAGGGCTTATAAAAGGAAAGCAGTGGAGGATGGCAAGAGGGGATTTATGGGGAGTTCAGAGTTCTAGAGATCATTAATCCCAGATAAGGACATTCGAGCTTTGAGAGGGAGAAAACCCTCCTTAGGGTTTCTCCCCTCCTGTTCTTGACTTTAGGACTAGAAAGGGGGCTTGGTAGCAGTCTTCAAGCTTAGGAGAAGAACTTAGGATCTGGAAGAAGAAGACCAAGAACTCACCAATTTCCACCACTAGAGTTCCTTCTTTCCTTTTTCTCATGTTTTATCTTAATTTTGGGAGGTACCAAACCTTTATTACGTTTTAATTTCTTAATCTAGGGTTTTGGTTGCATATTGAACTTGAAGCTTATATCTATTTGTTAATTTTCCCTTTTTCTATTGTCTATTTGTGATTGTCACCTCTATTGATTCATACTCGGTTTTGTGTAAAAATTGATTTCTAATTAATCTCAATATGGAGGATTTTCTTACATGCAAGATCTAAGAGAGGGTAAGAGGAATTAGACATAGGTGAATCAACCTAATTAGCCATGTGGTGTAGAAATTATCAGTAATTAGGAGGAGTGTGAGATTCTTGGATCTTAAAGCATCTCTAGTGCTTAGGGTTGAGCTAAGGAGCAAGAAACCTAGTATTAGTTGGTAGATTATTTGACCTCGAGAGAGGATTATAATTAAATTTGGCGAGAGTCACCTTGGAGAGCTTTTTCAAGAGATAATAGGATGAAGTTTTAGCTTAGATATAGGCGGATTGTTCACATGCACCAAATACACTAGAACTCTATCATCTCTTGGTATCCCTTGGTTGCACAATTCATTGGTTAGATTATGTTTTCATTAGTTAAGTTTAGTTTAATTGTAGTTTCAAACTTAACACTAATCGTTTGGATATTAGAGAAGTATTCTATTTTTGGTACCAATACTCATTTCCCTGTGGGTTGAGTCATACATCGATTACCTTTGTATTATGACAAGCATATACTTACGCCGATAGAGCTCATTACATATTTTATTGCATAATCTTAGCTACACATCCACGAACACTCCTATCAGAGACCCCACGTTGCTATGTCGCTGCATAAAGATGGGCAGGATACTTGGCCACATTGCGACGTGAACTCCCTTACGTCGTGACATTGCCTAAGTCATATGCACCATGTTGCGACGTGAGCACTCGCACGTCGCGATGTTTCCTGGGTTCTCAACCCGTCGCGACATGAAACCGCTACGTCGCGATGTTTCTGGGTTAATAACCCGCATCGCGACGTCTCCGGCTCATGTCGCGATGTGAAATTTGGGTTTGAGTTGTTGATAAAAAAAACCCAACTTTAGGAGTTTTATTCTCATCCAAATCGTTTCTTCTTCATTATAATCATGTTTGATCATCTCATGACTAGATTACATGAAGAAGAACACTGGATCAAACCTTTTGAAAACAAAAATCTCATTTTTGAACCTTTGAAAAACATGGGTACCAAAAACTGAAAACTCTCAACGAAGAACAGATTTTGATGCACCTGAAAACTCGATACCAGCGGGGTTTTGGAGGTGCCAATAGTTTCCAAAACAGTGGAAACAACAAAAAAATTCTCCAAAACCCCACCAAGGACCCCTTTAGACATCAAATACAGTTCAAGCCAAAGAGAAGGGTGCGAATTACCTTGTGTTGATTTTGGCAATCGATCGATGGTTGGGGCGGCAAAGATTCAAAGCCGAACGAGTCACAGGTTAGCTCTGGCAGTGTCCACGAAGAGTGGAGCTGATAACCTCTAGGGTAACGGTCTCGAAAGAAGTCCCGGTGTTAGCCAAGTCTCGATCCGAGAAGAGGAGCGAGCCCGATCTCACGAAGGGTGTTCTTGAAGAACACTCTCTATCTCACATAGAACACCCTTCATGGAGGAGTGATAAAAAAATGGCTTAGTCTTGTTAAGGTTTCCATAAGGTCCTTTTATGGGAAACCCTAAGCATAAAATGTCTAAAAAAGTGCCCATCTCATAGAGATGATAGGCTAACGCATCCTGTACATTATAGGCGTGTTCCTTCATGGGCCTTAAGCCCGTGAACAAGCCAACACGCACTCGCTCATAGTGAGGGTCCTTCGGGCCGGGATTCCCACAATCGACATTCCATTCTCGAGATAGATCTCCCTCGTATTTGGATCACATCCAAATCCGTTTTATATTAATACAGACTCTTTATGTTGGCCACTTGATTTAACCCATTCATCCCAGCAAGTCATGGCGTCAGCAACATATCATGACCCCCAATTAGGTCGGAGAGTCGATTGAATTACATTGCTAAACCAAAACAAATACCGTGCAATTCGTCATTTTACCAATTTATACCCACACAGTTTAGAGCATGGACAAATTAGCTCCACTGAACTGTTATGTCACATCTAGCCAAGTGATATTAAATCTTGTCCACTGGACTCATTATTCATCAGTTCTTTTAGAAGACACTCTTCATGACATTTCCACTTTGGCTAGAGATTCTTGAGTAATGATCCTCGACAATAGGCCATAGATATACTCTCCCTCTATTGGGAGTGGTGAATCCTTTGTTGGCTACCCAATTACCTTTGAATACCTCAAGCTATACCCACTATCACCCGAGCGACCTCAAGGGAGCAACATGGATCGAGGTCAAGAAAAGTATAGAATCATCATTTAGATATCCTTGAGAGCCTCAAGTTAACCTAGATAATTTTATATGATTGTCTCATGGAAATCTCAAGTGTCTTGTTACTGCGAAGTATCACATCCTGACTCTAATCAACTCATGATCCTGATTTATAAGATCCATTCAACTTGATCAATCAAGGAGTTTTGACATGTGCTAGTCACATCTTTGATTAATGTATAGTCTAGATTAATCCATGACTAAGGATAATTTAGATACTAAAATAGCGTTCTGCATATGATGGAATCTTATTCTCAGATCATCCTGATGTCCTTCATGCTATGTTATGCATCATGGAATCCATTAATTCGATTGAAGATCTATATCAATTCAGCATATGAAGTGCCTTTACTAATAGGGAAACCTAAGACGTATAACAAGTGCTAATGGCTGGTGCCTTTAAGCACTTCTCTAACATCAATTCCTCGAGCCATGAAGGAATTGACTAGGTCAAACCTAGGATATGCATGAATTACATCCCCAAAATGAAATAACAATTCAAAAATTACAATTACTTCATTTAGGTCTTTCTTTTTTATGGTGCCTCCTTCTACTCCTTGCTCCTTTGCATCTTCAATCTAACCTAACCCTTTGCAATCTAATTACATTTATAAAAGAAGGCCTCAAGTTACATTTGAGGGTGATTGAGGTGAGAAGAGTAGACAATAGAGATTGATAGAGAGAGGCAGGGACTCTCATGCCCTACCTATAAAGAAAACATGCATATGCTCAAAATCATCATTGAAGCAATCTCATAACTAACCATCATGCTTGTTCATAAAACCCCTAAACATGTTTCTAAAAGCAATAATTAGAAGATGTCAACATCCTAGGTTTTAACTTTAAAATAAACCACCTCGATGACTCTTTGTGAGGACAATTCAACTCAAGATATTTGATTAAGATAGAATGTCAGTCATCTGGCATCGTGTTCGATTATGACTCTATTGATTTTCTTACTTAATTGTCCGCTATCATATATATATATATATATATATATATATATATATATATATATATATATATATATATATATATATATATATACTCATATATATATATATATATATATATATATAAAATTAATCCTAAGCTTTATCCTAATTTTTTTAAGATAGAAATATGATCATCTTAAAGTATTATCAGGTAAAATTTCTTTATCTTTCTTATTATGTTACTATAATAATTACTTTAACTTTCGTTTCAATTTTTGATACTCATCACTTTAATAATAATAAAAAAAAATCCTAATTTAAATACGATTTAGTCTATTCCCTTTATTTATCATCATGATCCTGTTCCCTAATTCCTTTTTTATATGGTCACACCATTTAATCTGGTTTTACCACTTACGGTAATTTTTGTTTTTGTTTTTGTTTTATACTATGGAGATGTAATGAATAATTACTAATATGAATATTAAAATAAAATAAAATAACTTCCATTTTGGATTATATCATAGTATTGTATTTTATTTCTCATAAATTTGTTCTTATGCCAACCTAAACTCAAAACCACTTAAGCATAGGGTCTTATTGACATATATAGTATAATATTTAATTTTATGATAAATGATTTGACAAAATTCATAATTTCAATTATAAATTGTTATATTCTTTTATTTCATGCCATCCGTAAAATTTTAATATACATATAAAATAATTTTTAAGAAATATTTAGTTAAATAAAATGAAATAACTTATGCCCATCATGTTTAACTTAAGTAATAAAGCTTTCATCGTTAAAAACGGATAAAAGACATAGAGAAAATGTAACGACTCGTACCAAATAATACGAGTTTGACCAAGTTTGACCAAGTTTGACCAAGTTGACCAAGTTGACCAAGTTTGACTTTTTCGAAGAGGAATAGTTTTAGGGTAACTAAAGCAGCATCTCATAGGCCTCGTCGATACAAGTTCATGGAGCCCAGTTGGAGCGTCCCGTCAGACTTCTGGATAAAGTTACGGTATGAGAAGTTCAATAGTAGCACTTTATCGGTGTTCAGAAGTTACGCATGCGGGATTTTTCGCAGACGATACTAGACTATATATAAACATAGCTTGGGATGCGAATGAAACCAGCCCCCGAAAACACCCTCTTGAGCTCAAAACCTAGGAAAAGCTCTCCAAGCCCAGGGAACACAAGTTGGTAGTTTAGCCCCTTTTGCGTGCAGTGGAAGGTGGACCAGAGGGGCACCTCAGGCGACCACCGACTACGTGCGGACCATGAGGTGCCTGCAGACGATGCCGGCCAGTGAAATTCCCGCGCGACCCGACCGCCCGTAGGACCAGCGGATCTGGTAGGAGAACCAGATGTGTTGCATCGTTTGTCATCAGTTTTATGATTTTCGACCACTTCCGGCCACCCCATAGCTCCTTTCCACCATTTTTGGACCCCCTGAACTCATTTACATTGGTCCCTTTTTGCAGATTCCTCACGTTTTGAAAGTTCTGACGAAACAAGTTGGTAAACGGTTGGATAGAGTTTTCAGACCACCACGGCGGTGTTGGACCAAAGGTAATGGTACTGATGAGTTCTGAATCTCTTGGGCTTCAGATTTGATATGTGGTTTGCAAATTTTAGACGTCGTTTGGTTCAGTTTTCCATTTTTAGGTTGTTTTGGGTAATTCACAGAAGTTGAGGTAAAATGAGTACCAATTGGTCAAATTTAAGGTGAAGTTAGATTAGTGAAATTGGATGTTTAGGTGTGGACGATTGATTTGAAATTAGCTTAGGGGCGAAAAGCCCCAATTTTAGATGTCGGGCACATGAGGCGCCAACGTATGATGGTTTGTCAGTCAAATATAGATGGTTTCATAGTTCTAAAAGTTATTCTAAGGCTTTCGAGGCATCCTAATGTTGTTGGTTCAATTATTAGAGCCTAAGTGGTATTTCATTTATATTACGTACGCCTTTCATTTGGTAGGGAGGCGATCATAACGGGACGGGACGGCGTCTATAGTGTGAGTGGTTAATATGTTTTTAAATGATTTGGGGTATTATGTTGATATATCTATTATGATTTTATATTTTACATATATACTGTTTTGATCAGATGGTTGGTTGCATACATATATGATTTTCGGTCTCATATTAAACAAGTTATCATTTCATGTAAGTTTTGTCTACATTTTAACTATTTGAAAGTTTTCTTGAGGTTCTGGATGAGTCGTAGTATTTTTAAATATGTTGGGTGCGATGGATTGAGAGTTTAAACCACTTTGAAAACTTAGGCCGTTTAGTTCACGAAAAATTTCAACTCTATCAAAAATTCAGAATATGAAAATTTTCAATGTATTCTAATCTTTAGTTTTTGTTTCGGAAAATACGTTTCGTCTTGAATTTGGTTGAAAATACGTTTTCATTTTCAGCATTTTGGTTGAATTTGGTTGAATTTAATTAGCGAAAACAACTTTTACTGTTTTACGGTCGTATATAAATGTTGAAAATAGTGGTCATTTCTTTGTTTTGAAATTTGTTTTTGATGCTGATACCGTGTGCAGCGTTTTGTATTTTTCGAAAAGTTTGAATAGAGAAAACAGAAAATTTTCTACCTACTAAACAGGGCCTTATTGTTTTAAGAAAGAGATTTTGAGATCTTGTGAAATGATTATAATACAGTATCGTTGGAAAAGTACTTGTGAGTAAGAAAACGGTTATATATATTAATTCCACGGTCGTGAGGTCGGGTTTACCGACAGGTGGTTTGCCACGATGTCGTGAGGTCGGGTTTACTCGACGGTTTAGTTTATTAGTTTTCACGGTCGTGAGGTCGGGTTTACCGACAGGTGGTTTGCCATGATGTCGTGAGGTCGGGTTTACCTGACGGTTTATGATGGGTATACGGTACGGTACATTGTTGGTCTCTGATTAAAGTATAAGCATTTCAATATTTATGGTTATGGTATTTTCATGGTTATTTTTACGACATGATGGTTACGTATATTTATCTTCGATTGTATGTTGTGAAGCGGTCGAGGTTTTAAGGTTCTTGAAATTGATGTCGGTTTTAACTTTTGAGCATATTGTCATATTGTTGGGCTTTGGTAAGTTGGGTTTGTGAAATGTTTTGTAGCGGGGAACATTACAAAGAGTGGACGTGAGGTCTTGAGAGAAGAAATTTCGAAAATAAAAACATTATTTTCCATATAAATTATGCCACTCATTTGAGATTTATTCTCGCGTTTATTGTTTTAATATCTTTGTTCCCAGGTCAGAATGGGTTAAATGAGGTCTACCTTCTTTTGATTCAACATAGCTCTTTTACGTGACAGGTTGTATACTCTACCCCATCCATCTGTCTTTTGTTTGTTAGACCTATTTATTTTCGTTTTGTAACCTAAATTTGCAAATCTTTGCTTGGAATATAAATATTATTGATAGAACTCATATGGGTGTGTATGTGAGTGTGGTTATGACACATTTGGATAGGACGAGTCGTAGATTTTTACATATAATTGAGGTATTGTGAATGCTGCGTGTGTTTATTTATTTCTTAGGTGGGAGTTTCCATTGGCATTCCACATCAGAAATTTGTGCAGTGAGAACTGTAGAGCGGGACTACTTAGAGAAATCTTGGGAGGGTTCTGGGTGATCTATTCAGGAAAATGGATTAAGTGAATTTATATCTATTTCAAATATTTACTTTGTCTTTTATAAAGGAATGGGTAAAAAAATGAATGAAATGTTAGATTTATATCTATTCCAATTTCAACCCCTTGGAGTGAAAAGGTTAAATTTACCTGTTGGGAAGTCAGATAAGGTCCATCCACCAAACTTGGTGACCTTTTCACCCAAAAATAAAATAAAATAAAGGGTGTTGGGTTTCGTAAGATATTTCTGTCTAGGAAAAAGTCAAATTTGTTGGCTTAAAATTCTGTGGGTACAATAAATAAACTATAGGAAAGAGTCAACTATAAAATAAATTACCTTTTGAATCTGGTGACCGCAGCACATGTACGTACGACTTTTGAATAAAATAAAATAAAGCCAAATTGATTTGAATCTAAGGACTTGTTTGGTTTTTATTTTGAAAAATATATTTGAGAATAATTTTTAAAAATACATAAAATATTATTTTAATATTTTTAAAAATGTTTTCATAACAAAGAAGAAATTAAACGTATTCTCTTATTTTCTTGATTTTCTTATTTTTTTACATAAAAAGCTTTAATCAACATGCCCTAATTTTTTTATAAGAGTGAGATGAAATTATTTGTAAATTAATAACTTAGAACACACTTTTTCATGATTAGAAGGGTTAGTTTATGATAATCGTTGAGAGATGCAAAGGGCAGTGGGAAGAGGCCTTGGGAGGGGCAATGAAGGGGAGGATGATTTATTATTATTTTATTAAAGATTGCCGCTAATCATAACTCTAGATCTAGTAAGTAACTATAATTTAATTTAATTAAAGGTCTATTATTTTATGATATCTAATCCTGTCATCACGTCCACTCTATTTCACTTACTTCTCAATTAATTTTTTATATTAATTCAATACACATAATCATCATTGTCATCATTGATCATGTTGGTAAGAGAGAGAAGCACATACAGGGACATTAGGTCCCCCACATTTTTGTATCTGAATCTGCACAAAAGATTCCTCTCACCTTTTAATTGACAAATCGAGAGTTAAACAAAGAATATCTTCTATGTTTACACATTTTTAATTTTAAATAATGGTAGTTTATCTTAATCAGTAGCTGATGCACTCCCACGCATTTGCATGTCAAAATCTTGGAGTTGTGCTTAACCTTAAGAGATTCTTTTACGTATCTGACTGATTTTGTATATTGTATTTTTTTTATTAGGCTTTGATACTTATTATTAGTGTTTTCATTAAAAGCTAGTACGTTGTGAGAAAGGACAATCTGATACTCAAGAGAGGGTTTGGAGTGAAAGTTATCAGAGTATGAGTCATTCACAGAAGTTCGGCTTTTCTAAGGGTCGATAATGATATGATCCTACGTTGTTTTCATATGAAATTATGGAATGCTACTTAACTTGAGAGGTTGTTTTATCTATCAGGCTGATCTTTTGGATTGATCTATCTTATTAATTAGGTTTGGATACTTATCATTGGTGCTTTTATTGAGAGTCGATGCGTAATAAGAAATGACTATCTGATGCATGAGAGAAGGTTTGAAGTGAAAGCTATCTAGAGTCATATAAACTATCCACAAAAGTCTGATTTCTCTAAGAATGTGCAATGATATGATCCTATATCGATTCCATATCAAATTATAAAATGATATTTAAACTTGAAAAGTTCTTTCATGTATTAAACCAATATTTTAAATTTGGATTCTCTTATCAAGCTCGGGTACCTATCAGTAGGACATAGTGTGAGAAGGTGTTGAGTCATAATCCAGTGCTGGCCCCATAAACAACTGTATTCATTAGGATTTTGGAGCAGCACCACAACTTGGTTATGTCATTTTATGGTGCAAAATTCTAAAATCTTACATGGCCTTACTTCATAAGTCCTGCAAGACCAATAGTTACAGACAGACTTCTTGTTTTTATTTTATTTTTTTATAAGACGTCTTTATCTACTTTGTGGCATGATACGACATCGACACAGTGAGAAACCACCAAAATTTCAAATTGCCAAGAACATATTATATTATATTCAAATAAATAAAATAAAAGATGTTCCCAAAGCCCATGCCATTTCCAAAGCCAGAAAGCACGACACAGTAGCCAAGTAGGCATGAAACATGAGACAACAAATGAAGAATGGGTATCAGATGCTGAAATTGGCTAGGTTGTTGATTCACGTGATTGATTTAATGGGTAAGGGGAGCTTGACTCGATTAAAATACTCGAAGCTCGAACTCAATTTGATTAAAATATTTGGAAACTCGAACTGTCGGGCTTTTAACGTATCTTGAAACTTCGATCGATTCGAAAATAGTTGAAATTTATTCGAAGCTCGATTAATTCTTTTCAATCATTCACAAAAATTAATAAGTAGTATATTGAGCTAGACTCAAAATCAACTCGATTAAGCATTAGTAGTTTAGTCGGTATTAAATGTGATACTCGAACTAGAGCACGACCATTTCTTTCGATATCATTCACAGTTCAATTAGTCGAATTTGAGTGTGAGTGGGTTCAATGATTCACAAGTAAGCAGTGGTTTACACAAACACCATACAACCCTGGAATATTATAAAAGAAAAGCATGTATCAAACTACCTATTTAAAAATAAAAAAGAAGAATGTATGAAAAATGAGAAATACATTACTCATAACATGTCAATAAAAATAATTGGTTTTTAGGTAAATGTACTACTTTAACTGACAGTAGGTGTCATCATAACCAATTATATAAAGTAGTACCTATAGTTAGGGTAGTACCACCACTTGAAAGTCAATTTTTATTTTTTACTTATGAACCATGTATTTTCCATTATTCCTACTTTTTTTTTTTTATTTCCAAATCGGTAATGTGATACATACTTTTCTCAAAGAAAAATTAAAAGTTGTCAAAGTTATTTAAGTTTAGAAAAATATTATATATTACTTCTAAAATTATTTGGAGAAGAAGTCCGGTGGTTATTCTTTGGAGGGACAATATCCTTTGGTGGAGGAAGAACAAAAGTTGGAGGTTTAAACTTGATGATGACGGAATTTTTTCTTGGAAAACCAACAATTGCTTCCTTATTTGATTCGATTTGGCTCGTTCTTGCCGTCAGAACTCCATACTATGAGCCGAAAGTTGAATTTTGGGTCTCATTGATGGAATTAAGCCCAGAAGAATATTTTTTGGGGCTTTAAATACATACAATAGGGCTCGCGGGCCACAATGTATGCGGGGAACAATTGTTTGCACCCAAATTGAAATTTGGCCTGATCTGGCAGTGGGTTAGGCCTAAGCCCAAGCTCATGAATGATAGTCCAGATAGAAAGGGGACCATATCTATTTGCACAAGCCCATAGGAGAAGTCTAGGGGCATTTATGAAAATTTTAAATTTTTTTGGAAGTCAAACTAAGCTTTTTTTGATATGATAGAGAAGTTGGAAAGTTATGTGCTGATATGAAATATTATTGAGGAACAAGTCTCATAGCCACAGAGACGTGAAAAAATTCTTCGAGCAAGCCTCCATAACGAGACGTGTGTGAGTTAGCGAGGGTTAAGCCTTCAATAGGAAGCAGACAATTCTTTAGAAAGTGAAAGAGTGGAGAAATGGGGGCTTAGAAATTCGATGCGATACATAAAGAATGAGAGAATAAAAATCGGGTCGATAACGATCAATCATTAAACAAATCAACAATTCAATTGACTCAATATCAATATATTTAAGCAAATCCTAGCTTTTTAATAAGATTTAAGCAATTTCAGCATTCTATTTCCTAGACTTACTAAAGTTTCTGTCAATTTTTCAGCACAGTGTTATTTCACAGTGAAATCCAATGTTTATTTGTAATTCGGTACTTTATTTCAAGTTTTAGTCAAATAAGTTAATTTTCAGCATCGTGTTATTTCGCTCAAATTCACGAGAATCAACATTTTGTTCAACATTTAATTCTTGCGTTATTCCCGTTCGGTGTTTTCTATGATTATGGGAGCGCCGAATGAATCGGGAGCTACGTAGTATGATTAGAAGTTTGATCTGGTAAATTCCCGGTTTGGAAGCGCTTTAATTTCATGACATGCCCTTGCCTTTGTATTTTGTATGTTTCATGTGAGATTCAAAAATCACCATAACACATTTATAACTTGATGAGACATGTCACTAGACTTATAAATATGACTATTCTAAGAGTTTGTGAGTCAGTCAAAAATGTTTTCCTTCCAAAACATTTTTGATAAAAAAAAAAAAAAAGAGTCATAAATCATTCTCCAATTATCTATCGAGTCTTTTAAGTAATTGCTAGAATTGAAACACAAAAATTATATTTGTTAGCCTAAAGATAATGATGTTTATAATTCTTTTGTTTAGTGGATTTTCTAGTGGAATTCATAGAACATACAAAAGCACGGGAATGGGTGAATGTTCGTGAGCATGTTAGGAAGTACATATTTCAGAACTAAAACTTTTCGAAATCTAACTTACACTCAAGAGAAAAATGGATTCACAGATTAAAATTTGTGATTCTACAGAATCAAGTGGAAAAATACCTTGAAAATTAGATTACATCAGATTGAAGTTGAAAGATAGAGGGAGCTTAACGGACTAGTTGGAAAATATGATTCATTATAGAATTAGATGAAATCAAATGTTGGAAGAGTAAGCTTTGAAGTTACAAAATGTTTGGAAATAAAAACATATAAAATTAAGCTGAGATCTAAAAAAGAAAACAGTGATTGTGGTAAATAAAATGCTCTTACCGGTTTTGATGATGGACAGTGATCATCTCCTTCTTTTTGATGCTTTGATTCCCTTTATAGGTATTTATGCTCCTAAGTGACTTTCCACTATTCAAATAATTGCCCTTGTCCTTTGCCGTATGTTGAAACGGAGAAAAGTCTCGCCGTCTTTGTGGCTTGATCTGAAGTCTCGATATTAACTCTTGGCAGCTTTGACATATTTAAAATTTCCAGAAATGTCCATGGACGCACCATGACCTTTATAGGATTGGGTTGGGCTCACATAGGTTGGGCTTAGCATATCTATTCGATTCATTCCACTACCATTTGGGGCGAAAAATTGTTTTAGTGTCAACAATTACATTAATATTGAACCTAGGACCATGACAATTAAATTCCTTACTAAAAGCATATAAATTATGAAATATTAGATTAAACATTTTATTTATTATAAAATAGCCTGATTAATTTTGTTAAGTGTAATTATGGTATTAAAACTATTTATTTTTAGGGAGGTCATGTATTTAGTTATGTTAGTATTGGTATGTTGCTTAGATAAACAGATAAGATATAAAATCTAAGATAAGGTATATAGATGCCACACAGTGTTTGGTCGTATGTCTAACAGCCGCCCAAACTATTTTTGGGTTAGCCAGTATCACAAAAAGTTGATTTTAGCCAGGCTCAAATGCTCTTATCGTAATGCGTTAACAAATGGACAATCAGACATTAACTTTGCTGATGTGGCACCCCTCATGTGCGTTTTTAGCTTATGTGGCATCTTTGCACGTGAATCTTTAAATCCAAACATTGTTTTGGCAAATGCCGCCGTACTGCCGATCAACGTGAGTATCTTAAATACTCATTTTATCAAATGCTTTGCTTAAGTTTTGAAGTAGTTTGCTAAAATTAAGTAAGTGTCTATTCTCTCTTTTTTCTCAAACAGCCAACAATCTACCCCTTGGAAAAGGTTTTAATGCATCTCTACCTCAAACCTTCCTAACCCGGATGGTAAAACTTTGCAAAACCTAATAAACCACAATAAGCCAACAAAGATCTCTATTCTATGGTGAAACATGACATTTCCATTCATGGTCTAACCTAATTATTGTTTCTCTGACCTCAAATTAGGTCACAAATCTTGTTAATGGTATTCGATCATCAACGAAGCATTAGGAATTGAATAGAACATTCAATATATGAGAAAATCAAACATCAAAAAGATTACAAATCAAAGCTAAACACCATAGTTCATTGTTTTAGACTACATCTCAAAACCACAGAAAAATGAGATTAGTTCCTTGTGGAGAGGAGAAATCGACCAAAGAAAAGAGAAAACATAAAGAGGAAAAGCAACCTATGGAAGATGAAATGCTCAATTCCCTCTTCAAATCTTCCTCTTTGTCTTGATCTTTATTGGCATACTATGAGTGGCGGGCGTCTTGACGGCTCCATGAAAATCGGTAGTTACCTCTTAGCGACTAGAAACTCTGTGAAGCTGACCGTATTGCTTCTTTAAAACCTCTATATCAAAATTTTCTTTTCTAAACTTATGATTTTATAAAATTTATTGTATCTTGTTGCATATAGGGTTGATATCCCAAATCTTAATATCACATCCAAATTCTGCTATATCAAAATATGGCAACCCATTGTCTGCGGCAGATTCATATTCTTTGCAATGTGCGTCGTATCTTTCCAGATTTATCTGAGTTCAAGTATTTCGCACACAATATTCTTAGGTACAACAGTATAATGTAAGGAGAATCCTAATGTATCCAGACGTCAGGAATTATGCATTACTGGAAAATAGTTTTCTAAAATACAAAATAATAATTGTGCTTTCAGTGAGTGTATCTTTTATAAAACGTTTTCTTTTCGAGGCTTGTCTAAAAAATGTCAAAGCTACTCTTTTTCTGATTATTTCAGGAAAACTTTTCTTTGCTTTTCAAGTTTCTAAAACTTTTCCCTGCTGCTTGCTTGCTGTACTTGCCTTTTAAAAGTTTAAAGCTTTCTTTCTTTAACTAACTTTAACAACTTCTTTAAAGACACATTAAACTCTTATTGTTTAACTGCTTAGAAGTTTATAAACTTATAAATTCATTTACTTCTTTGTCTTTATCTTTGTTTGAAAAAGTTTTAAAGCATTTATGGCAGCTCTTTAAAGTTTACCAGCCATTTTGCTTTAAAGTTTCTCAAAACCTTTTGCTTTAAAAGCGGGAGCGCAGGCTGGCCGCGTCTTTGAAAAATAAAGCGGGGCGCAGAACAGCCGTTCTTTAAAAGCTACTCAGGAGCTTGGGCGGCCCAGGGGCCAAATGGTTGATTTTTCAAAGCGTATGTGCTCTTGTAAACCATCTGTATTTGGAGCTGTTTTTCTTCTTGTACCCTAGTGAACACGGAAGCACAGGCGCCGTCTTGGTGGAAGGACACAGGTCACGTCATTCAGGTGAATATGGTGGAATTGACACAGGTCGCGAATGCGTATGTGAACAAATTTCATGCCTTATATACTCGCATGTGCGTCTCATTCGTCATGATGTATGTCCTACGTTTATAGAAGCCAAGGCCCAAAGCCCCAAAAATGCGTATGTGAATCTACTTAATACACCGTGTACGTCTGGAATACCTACGACCGGTTTTTCTTGCTTGAACTAGGAAGCTGGTACCTCACAAACATTAACAAGCACAACTGCAACTGGCACAACAATAACTGAAAAATGGTTTACAATTTAAAGCCGGAATTTTCAACTTTAACTAACTGAAAAATGGTTTAATTATTGAAGCATTTAACTAACTCAACTTTTGCTTGAAGATGGTTCTGATTTAGAGCAGTATGCTACTTTTCAAAAAATGGTTTGGCTGGCGAACACAACTTAACTTTAAAAAAAATGGTTTACTTCCAACAATAAATCTGAGTCTTAACGATTTATAATAATAATATACATTAGTATTTGGAAAATGAGTTTAAAACGCTCATCTTTCTTCTTAAACTTATTGCTTGATTCAGCTCCGCTTTCTTTTAAGCTTTCTGTAGCTTGATGTATTAGATCGCGTGTCCAGTATAGCCAAAGCGATTCTTGTGGCTTGGTCTTCTGATTAAATTTTGAAGGAATGTCTTGGGCGAAATGCGTTATCAGCGTTTTATCATTGAATTCTAGTAAGGGACTTTCAGTATAGTCTAAAGCTCTTAGAAAGCGTTTAGAAAGTGTGTGGGTTTGTCTGAATAAAATCACGAATTTGTCGGCTGTAACTTGATCCAGAAATTAAACGTTGTCAGAAAATAGTCAGAAATTTTCTAAAAATTCTAAAGCTAGGTCTAAAAATTTGGAATTGGTTATGGCCTCCCAGAATATTCAATGGTGCATATAGTCTTTAGAAATTTCAGGAAAATAATCTAGTAGGAAAATTTCAGCTCTTGAGTTTGTGGCCAGAGATTTTGGTGTCGCGCGTAGCTAAGTCGCGTAGAGTAAGCAAACTTTGGTCAGAAAAATTCATTATTGGAATGACGATGAATCTGAGAAAAGCTAAAAATTTGGGTTAAAGTATTCTACTGGTCTCGTGAAATCCCAGGTGTTTTAGTGCGCGTGGCGCAAATCGTGAAGCGACTTTTCGTGTTTATCAGGCCAATCCAGACGGTGGATTTTTCGTAAATCCCCAGAAAAGATAAAAAAAAATAAAGCTAAAAAATCATGCACTGCCTCTCTCTCTCTCTGCCTCACCGTCCACGCACTGCCGTCCTTCTTATACAGTTTATTAACTTTTTTTATTTAAGTGGGACCCACATGTCCACTTTTCTTTCTTTCTATAATAATTTAGTAAGAAACGATTTATTTTAATCAGGTTTTGATTTTATTTATATGAGTGAATGATAACTACGTATTTGAATTTCGAATTTTTAAAGTCGGTTTCGAGTTCATTTCTTTGTCAGTCGCTTATCCGTCGCCTGTAAATTGTGAAATATTCACCGCCCTAATTCAACGAAACTTTTCTGTGTCACTAGATTTCGCGAGATCGAACTTAAATCTACAAGAAATTGCTTACTATCCGAGCATCTGTAGAATTTCTGATACTTCGAAAAATTCCTGGAATTCATTATTATTATTTTACTATTTAAACTCCATTAATTATACTTTCAATTCTCCACTCTCTCCTTTAATCGTTAAATTCGTCTCGAAGATTTAAATACGTGAACCAACTTCAAATTCCTACTATTCCATCTCTAACTTAAATTTTTACATATTCTTTTGGCGAAACGACAATCAGAATTTCGTTTTTAAGCATCAAATTCGGTTCCAAAATTTATAATTTCCCACTTCATCTCCAAATACAATGCGACTACTCCATACACCCCTTACACACACAGATTGCACACCTCTCTGACGTACAAAATCCTCCCTCCTGTGAACATTTCGTCCCGAAACGAATAACCAACCCAAAAGACAAAGGAAACGAAAATACCTCATCCTAGAAAATGTCAGCAGATCGACGGCCAAGATTCGGTTCTTCTAGCCCCTAAGTAGTCGCCCCTCTCATGATTCTTCCACAAGACTTTAACTAATGGAATCACTCATTTCAACACTGCTCGCGATTCATAACTGCGCACGCGATTCTCATAAGTCAAATTTTCCTTTAACTCCGCAGACCGGTCAGCTTTCAATACATTTGAAGGATCTGATATATTTCAACATCGAGCATGGAATGTATCATGAATCCTTTGATAACTCCTGCAGTAACTTAACTGTAAGCCACCGCCCACTCGCTTCATAATCTCACAGTACCCACATACCTCGACTGCCTCGCCTCAAGCCTCCCAAATCTCAACACACCTTTCCAAGGTGAAATTCTTTAAAAGACTTGGTCACCTATCTCAAATCAAGAAGTCTCTACGCATTTGCTTGTCCGTGATAAATTTTCTGGTTTATCTTTTGTTATCTTCTGCTATCACGAACTTTCACTTGCTCAAGTGATCCGCACTCCAGTCCGCGCCTACAATTTTCTCTTACTAACCTCATCCCAAAGACATCGGAAACCCACATTTCCTCGCATACAACTTCAAATTGAGCCATATCTATATCGTTTGATAGCTATTGCTGTAGGCAAACCCATTAGCTAGAGGAAGTATCCTAACTTTCAATTCCAAAGACACAAGCCTCGCAAGATATCCTCTAACGCCCAATGGTCCTCTCTAATCACATCTGCCCGGAGGATGAAATGCCAGTGGCCGAAATGAAGGCGAGTACCTAAAGCCGCTTGCAAACTAGGCTAAAACTCCGATGTGAACCCGGGGTCTCGACCAAACTATCAAACCGGAACCTCCCATGAAGTCTCTACTTTATCTCATCTACATATAACTTCACAATCCTTCCAATGAATCCTCAACATTAATTGTAGAAATGGCGATTATTAATCGACAACTATTACCCATATCGCATCATGTTAGCTTCCGAGTCCGTGTGGAATACCTGGCCACAAAATCCATAGTAATCTTTTTTTCCCATTTCCACACTAGAATAGTGGAGTAATCAGATCTCCGCTGGCCTCGATGCTCGCTCATCTCACGATGTTAGGTAATCTAGAAACAAAACTGTTATGATCTCTTTCTCGTGATCCCATTCCACCCACAATGTCTCTTTCAAAGCCCCGACATTCGGCATTTCACCGGATGGCAGCACAATGCCAGACGAATGTGCTTCTTCCATAATGTCTTTCTTCGGGGCTTCGCTATATTCGCACACACATTCTCCGTCTTTCACTATCATGTCATCATTCCTCTGATCTGAAACTCCCCTTCTTTCCTTTTTCTATTTCTTCTTGGGTCTTAATCATTTCCAGTGGATCATGCGATCGTCTCGCTTAGAATCCGATCCACTAGAGTGGTCTAACATGAAACGGGCTAACAAGGCTCCTCGAACTCAACCCAATATCACCCCTAAAGCCTCGATCCACCTCAACATTGAATATAACCTGATCTCGCCGGAGACAAAAGAACTCTCTGGCGCTTACCGCGCGCATCCGCTACTTACACAATTTTTCCTGACGCCAGACTCGATAAGATACCAGAATTCTTAATCAACCTCGTCATCTTCGCTTCGTGTTTAACTCCCTTTGGGTGAAAATATACTGAAGACTTTATGATCTCAGAAGATCCTACAAGGAACACCCTACAAATAATGTTCCTATATTTTTAGTGCAAACACGATCACATGGCCTGTCGTGTGTAGGAATTCTCCTCATGTTTCTTTAGTCGTCTAGAGTATGCAATCACCCTATCATTCTACATCAAACACAACCAAGGCCTCGCTCTGAAGATCACCATAAACCACAAATCCATCTCTTCCATCATGTAAAGAACCGGAGTCAAGTCGAATCTACTCTTCAACTCTTCAAAACTCAAGGATTGCATCTACCCAATCATACTTACATCTCTTTGTCGTACTGGGTCAATGCATCTCGAGAACCCTCAACAAACTGTATTATCTTGCTAAACCAAGGAAGCTTCTCGACCTCCGACACATTCCTCTTTGTGGTTTCAATTTACTATCGGCTTCATTTTCATCCACACTCTCACCCTTCTCTACGAAATTACACGACTGGCCGAATGCCACTCCTCACAGCCAAACCGACACTTGCTCAATCCTGGCATATAACCTGCTCTCCCTTAGGTCCGTGACAACCTCAAGCGTAAAAAATGTTTAATGTTCCTCCGATCCACCAATACCAGATATCATCAATAAACTATGACGAACCTATCCAAGATACGGCCGAATACTTGCTCATCAAATCCATAAACGCCGCCGGAGCATTAGTCGTTTCAAACGGCATCACTGTAAACTCATAATGTCCGTAGCGTGTCCCGAATGTAGTCTTAGGAATATCACCCTCCCGCACTCCCTCAACCTGATGATACCCCCGAATTCAAATCTATCTCAAGATACACCGGATCCCTTGAAATACTAAACAACTCCATCAACTTGGTGGAGTGGATACCGATCATGGATGGTAACTCCGTCTCGCCGTCAGAATCTATACACAACCGAGAACTCCCATCTTTCTTTTTCACGAAGAGAACCGGAGCTCTCAATGATACGCCACCGAATCGAACTCCCTTACTTAACAATTTTCTAACTGAGTTTCTGTTCTCTTCCTAGTCCCCGTAGGAGTCATCCCATATGAGGAATGGAAACGGGCTCACCCGGGATCAAATCACGCGAACCCACCCTCTCTTTCTATGAATCCCGTAATATCATCCTAATACATCCAACTCTAACAACCCAATCTCATCCACCGCAGCCCCCTCCTTCCCCGGCTTCCACCACATAAGCTAGATAACCCTGAAACCCCACGCTAGACTACGCATGGCAAAGATCATACCGAAGATAACTCTCTACATATCTCCCCGAACTTAACCTAATTTCCCGCCTATGAAACTTTACTCTTTATAACAATTCATGGCTCTATGGCGAGATGCCAACTATACCGAGAACCACATCAAAGTCCCTATCTAGAGCTACAAGATCTCATTGGAACTCCCGCCCTCAATCGTAACTCTACTATCTCTCGACTATCACCATGAGTAATGGATCTCCACCGGAAGGAAACTCCCCATACGTAATCTCTGAGAATTCGCCGTACTCTATCCGAAACGATCTGGGCTGATGGCTCGATGCAAAATGAATGCGTAGCTCCCGGGTCTAATAATGGCATCATGATCAAGTGATAGAAATAATAATAAAGGACCACTGAGTCAGATCCCAGATCTTTACCGAAGTCAGCAAGATATACTGGCCCTCGAGTGCGTAGGCTCGTTCAGATCCCCGGGCACCGCTCCGTTCTACCACGGCCACCTCAATTACCAAGGCTCCCTCCGCTTCGACACCTCCTCGACCCACTCGCGGTGTGCTAATCTCCGCACGGGTAGTTAGACTCGCTACCGACGCTTCCGCCGCATCCAATCACCGGCGGCGCCTCAATGAAATGGCCTTCCTGCCACAAGGAAACACCCCAGATCGAATCTCCTACATTCCTAAGGCCGCCTCCCGAAGATATATGACATACAGGAGGAATACTCCGGGTGCCATCAAGCAAGAACTGGGGCCTCACTGATCTCCCCGACTGTGAGATAGCTCCTCACTTGCACCTCGGCCTCGGTATAACCTGGGCCTCGCTCCTCTTTCACAGACGTCCCAGCTTTGTCGAAGTGCCCGGTGCACTCCCTTTACTCTACTTTCCCGTCACTCCGATACACATGGTCAGTACTGGGCTTCAACCCTCAGCGGCCCCTACTAAGTCCCTAAATCTATTCTCGAGGAACCACCTGGAGCAAATGCATCATCCTCTCGCCGTAGTCCCGATAAAAACCTTTGCACTTCAGACTTCATCCGCTTGAATATAGGGAACCAATCTAACTAATTCCGAACTTCTTCTCATATTCGACACCGATGCTCTTTGTTCTAATTAACTCCTCAATTTTTTAAACTTATGACTCGAGGAAAGAATCACGCTGAATTCTTGCTAAAATCGGGTCCCATGATATGCCATCGATGCCTCCTCTACAAAGATTATCCTACCAACTTCTTAGCCCTGTCTTCCACTTAAAATCGAAAACAAGACTCTTACTGAACTGGGTGTACCCCATAACTCCGTAAACTTATTTACCGGGTTCAGCCATAACTGTGCTACTTCGTGATCACCACGCATTCATACGGCTTGGCGCCAAATTTTAGATTTCCTCTCTATCACTCAAGTTCTTCAAGAACCTCTCGAGGTTGGGTGTGGAGGCTGCGATCGGCTAACGTGGTCGCTTATGGTTACTATCTCGCGCACCTCAGCGCACACTTGGCTCAGCCAGAAATAACCCTCGCACTGTACTCCCCCTCAAGGGCCCAGATGGTCCACCTGATCTACCACCGGAGGCCGATTCATAGAAAGCAAGAGCTAAATCAACTACGCGCCATCTCTGTGCATTTCAGACGCCTTAAACCGCCTAACTACCCAGACGACTTCATGTCCCTCTTCCCGACATGTCAGAATTTCCAAAAAATATCACCGCTTTACTTCAATCACTTCATACTGCATTTCGCATTTCAACTTAAACATGCATGGTTGTCAATCCTATGCTCGATACCACTCAAGGTGGCAGATCATCTTTACCTTCCACGCCCTGTGCTATTATACAACCCGGGCCTGATATTCATCTTTTGACACACCCCCACCCTTCCAAAGCATGCAATGGCTACACACTACGTGTAACCTGCAAATTGCCACTTCTAAATGACTGAACTCCCATGTCGCCCGTATCGTCTAAACCTCCTATAAAAATTTTCTTTCTAAACTTATGATTTTATAAAATTTCGGCAAAGATAACAATTGCGACATAAGACACGTCCCAAACTCGTGATACATCCAATTTACACTATATCCAAAATATGGCAAACCAAAGATACCAACACATTCTCACAAAACTACTTAAGGCATATACATACGCCTCCATTATACAAGTTCAAAGTATTTCCTTACACAATATTCTTAATTACAATGACCTAAGATAAAATGAGAATCCTAATCGCCTCCGGCCCCGAGTGTCCTGCACTGAAAATAGTTTTTTAAAATACAAAATAATGAGCTAAACGAGCCTGAGTGTATGCTTTTTATAAAACGCTTTGCTTTTTCGAAAACATCTCAAAATGTGAAACTCTCTTTGGCTACAATTATTTTCCGTAGTTTTTCTTCGCTTTCAAGTTTCTAAACTTTTCTCGTCATTACTAGATTGCCGCTTTTTAAAAGTTTCTAAAACTTTTCTTTACTATTGGCTATTTTGCTTTCTTTTTTATGAAAGCTTATTAAACTCTTATTTGGTTGCTTCGCTGTGTTTCTATAAAACTTCTCAAATTTATTTTGTTTGTCGTCTTTATCTCAAGGTTTAAAGTTTCTTCTTAAACCTTTCACAAACCTCGCTTTTAAAAGTTTCTCAAAACCGCTTTAAAGTTTCTCAAAACCTTTGCTTTAAAACGGAGCCCTGCTCAACCGCGATTCTTGAAAATAAAACTAGAGCCCGCTCAACCGCTTCATTTAAAACTCTCCGAAGCGCGACGAATCCAAACTGGCTGACTAAATCGTGATATTACGCTTTTATAAAACATCAACCACCTGAGGCCTATTTTCGCTTATCAGACTTAAATAACACTAGTTCTCGCGACCGGGCGGTGGAAGGACTTCGGGTCCGCATCACCTTTCCGTGAATATGGTGGAATTGACTGGTCACATCACTATACGAATGGGAAATTATAACCTTATATACTTCAGACTACTCTGCCTCCTTAAATGCACGACAGACGTCCTACGTC
Source organism: Tetrastigma voinierianum (assembly GCA_016808115.1). NCBI lineage: Eukaryota > Viridiplantae > Streptophyta > Magnoliopsida > Vitales > Vitaceae > Tetrastigma > Tetrastigma voinierianum. The sequence goes on from JAEQBH010008662.1 coordinate 40,254, forward strand.
ATCGACTGCGCGAAAAACTAAACGCACGATGGTGATCCTAACACCACCGCCAAGATCGCATTTTAACACCTTCGCCGACCTAGCTTTTCGCTAGAACTAGTAAGGCCTGCTTTTCATAAACATCTCTGTCATTATTGTTTTCAAAACTGGCTTTTTACAATTTAAAACCATTCACATTGGCTTTCAAAATTGGCTAATTATTCAAAACCATTTACTTAACATTGGTCATTGGCATTTCGCGATAATTTAAACTACGATTACTTTTCAAACCCATGAATCTAAAACTATCATTGTTTTCAAAATCTATTTAACTCAAAACCACGTAAAATACCAAATAAGAAAAATGGGCTTATAATAATAACAATAATACACTAAGATTCTCGAACGAACTAGAACACTCCACCTCTCGTCATAAACTCGAAAGACAAGCCCACAACTTTCCCGCCCCTTGCAAATTTCACACTCGACGATGGGGATCACACACGTCGCCACAACCAAGCACTCCAGACACTGCACGCTACAGCACCAAAATTTTCGGGAAATATTGCTACCCAAACGCCATTCACGGCAAGATATGCACTAGATTCTAGACTAAATGACTTTCCATATAAATTAAAAACACCCGAAACATTTCAAAATTACGTCCTGATCATTCGAATAAACTCCAATTTTAACTAAACCTGTCTCAAATTCAATTCAAATTCGGACTGGTCCGGTAAATCCCAAAATTTTCAGGCAAACTCACTCTGTACCTCGTGATCGAATTTATTACTTTTCTGCCATCATTTCAGTTCATTATATACTTTTTGCATCGAAATTAATACAAAAAGTGAGGAAAATTTCCCACCTCCTTCAAGTTTCACAAAGTTCAAGATTCTCAAAGGTCCACGCGTACTCTCCTCGCCAAGGCAGAGAACTTAAACTTCTGTCCAAAATCTGACCACTAACGACGCATCCGGGTAGTGCTCCAAAAATTCGTATTTTTCGTGACATTTAATCAATTCTCCGCAAACCTGCTGCAGACCACGCCGCAGCACCCTCGCCCGCGCAGAGCATCTTTCGTTGGCTTATCCCCGACGAACCGACTACCGATTTTCGTAGAACTGTTAAAAGATAAAAAAAAAATAAAACTAAAAAAAAATCGCCACTGCCTCTCTCTCTCTGCCCTCACCGTCCACGCACTGCCGTCCCTTCTTCCCTTTTGATTTTAACTTTTTTTTTTTATTTAAGTGGGACCCATACGTCTCTTTTCTTTCTTTTCTCTGTCTGCTTTTAACCTCAAACAATTTATTTCGTCCTTGCTTCAATTTTATTTATCCTAATCGAATATTCTTTACATATATTTCAGGCATTTTTCTAGAATTTTTCAAAAATTCCGTTTCAAGCTTCACTTTATCCGTCGCCTGGGAATTTAAAATATTCCGACTGCCTCAATTCAACGAAACTTTCAGTCACTGATTTCACGGCACGCAATCCCAGAATCTGCCAGGTCTGCTTTCATATCCGGTATCTGTAGAATTTTCGATACTTCGAAAAATTCTACACTCCATGTCAATATTTTACTATTTAAACTTCCATTAATTTATACTTTCACCCTCCACTTTCCTTAGACCGCAAATTGGTCTCTCAAGATTTAAATATCAGAACTAACTAAATTCTACTACATTTCATCTCTAACTTAGCCTTACATATTCTTTTGCTAAATGACAATCGTGTCTTGTTTAAGTACTAAATCTCGGTTCCAAAATTTATAATTCCTAATTTCATCTCCAAAATACTACAATGCGACAAGAATGGGTGACTTATACACCTTTCTACAATATCACAGACTGCACACTCTCCTGACGCTACATAATCTTCTTCCTCCTCCAAAGAAATACATAGGTTTAGAAACCCTAGGGTTCCCTCTTTGTAGCTAAGAGAAACCCCCTCTTTGGCTCCCGAACTCCCTGGTCAAATGCCCTAATTTCTCCTCTTTTAAGCCAAAAACCAAGAGAGAAATAAGAGATGAGCTTCGGAAAAACATGGGCTTGACATCTGCGCTCAGCACATGGACGAACATCAAGTAGCCGCGGGCGAAACGGAGAGCTACTGGAACTACAGTTTAACCCATGCCATAGCCGAGTGGACTCACGCCAGAGTGTGGGCTGACCACGCCTTAACTGAATTTCATCTTTTGCATCTCCTTCACTCGTGATGTCAAATCTTGCTCGCTTGGATCTCAACCCATGCGATCTGCGTCTACAGAAAGCTCTCGTAGTCTAGATCTTCCATGCCAATGAGGGAGCCATAGAAGTACATCGCGCAGGCGAAAGAATCACTTGCTCACGCGATCGCATGATGACTTTGCTTCGATTCTTTGATTTCATTCATTTTCGCCAATGGTCAGTTTCAATCGCAAATCGGTAGTTAGAAAGCATTAGACACTTATTTATCTCATAAACTATTAAAACTTAAGCAAATCATGAGGATAAATGAGCATTTACATACTATTAAGATCGTAGGATGAAGGTATTTGTTCAAAACAATGTTTGAGTTTAAAGAATCATGTGCAAAGGTGCCACATAAGCTAAAAGCGCATATGAGGAGTGCCACATTAGCAAAGTTAATGCCCCGTTTGTCCATCTCAGCAAAGCCACTACGATAGTGGGCATTTTTTGAAACATTAATAAACTTTAGTATTGTCTACTTAAAAATAATTTAAGGCCAAGCTAGACATAATACGACCAAACACCAAAGCAAAGATTCATATTCCTTATCCCTATAAACCTTGCCAATATTAGGTGTATGAATCCACTGCTGCCTATCACGAGCAGAATACTTTTGTTAAAAGAGCGAGGATCAAGAAAACAAGTTCTTGACTCTACGAATTCAAAGTCATAAAGAGTTTCTGGTTAGATTTCAGCTTTTGGTAAAATTAGATATTAAAGCTGTGTTTGATTTATGAAAAAGCATATGATAATAAAATATTAGTTAAAACGATTGCTTACGTTTTGTTTGTTTAATGAAAATCTCAAAAGAAAATTAAAAAATAAATAAATCTTCATTTAAAAACTCATATATTTTTAAAATAATCTTTATATTGTTGAATTAAAATAAATAATATAAGTTTGAAGCATCAAATAAAAATAATATATTGAATTTTTCATCATTTTTTATTTGTTTATACTTTTCTTCTTTATTTTTTCACCTAATATTTCCTCAAATTTCTAAAATAAGATATACTTCCAAATTTCAAAATAAAAAGACACCTATAACCTCACAAAAGCCATCTTATACTTCTTATTCCAATATCTTACACCAGCACCTATAATAAATGTAAACCTAATGTGAACTCACGTTCCTCTCCTATCAATTCATATATATATTGATTGATTTATTTTTCTGTTTCTACTTTCTTTCCTCCACAAAATTCTACATCTTATCCATTTGCATTCTTGGATATCATGTGTGTGTTTGATTGAAATAATGTTATCCTATGCATATTAAATATAGTGTTCATTTCGAGCTTAACTTCTATGAGTCAATAGAATGATTTGTAAGCTATGAGTTTCCAACGAGGTAAAGTCCATTTCATATGAAATCTTGAATAGACATGAAGTTTTTGGAGTTTTTCTTTTCAAGAGAGAATTTTTCATATGTTGATTAAATGTGCCCAAAGAACACGAGAGCTCCATGCTAAAGGATTCATAATAATTTATCTTTTATTTAAAATAAAAAATAAAATAAAATTATCAACTTGATTAAAAAAGGTGGTTATAATTATGTTCACTATGAATTCTATTAGATTCACGGTCACAATATTAGAATTACATAATAATCCCTTTAATTACCATAACCTATTTTTTGAACTCCCAAGTTAGATCATAAATAGATTAAAGTGATACTAATTTTTCAAATTGACTAAGAAAAATGTAAGTTGACATTTATTATAACAACTTGTAATTTTTAAAGCGGTATTAAAAAAATAATTCTTTTAAAAATTAAAAGATTGAAATAAGGGTAATTCTCCTATGAAACTTAGTATAAATAAAAAAATTTTATTATTCATCGGATTCCCATTTCTCTCTACATAGTCTCTTTGATCGTAAAACTCCACGAGTTTGGGAGAGCTGTTAAAACCTTGCAAGATGTAAGATTTTTCCCAAATTTTATTATAGTGAATAATTTTTTTTTTTGGTTCTTTCCTGAGGTGTGGTTTTCTTGCTCTAGAATCCCGAAAGACTTAGAACGTAATATCTAAGGTTTAAGAAGCAACTTGAAAGGTAAGATCTTCATTATTTATTTTTCTAGATTTATTTGGTATAGATTATCTAATTTTTCTTAAGTTTAGATTAATCTTGAAGCAGTTTCGATTAGATTTAACTATCCCTTCTTTAAAAATAAAATAAAATACTAGTTTATGGGTGTCAGACTCGAATTGTTTTGAGAATGAAAAAGAAGAAATTAAAGCGCAGGCACCACCATACGCTTAGCTCATGAAAAAAGAAGAGAGACCATCGAACTATGAGAGTATAGGAAAAAGAAAAGAAATATAAGAGGGGACACTATTTGCCATCATTAAAGGAATAAGCACTGACACTATTCTACTCACAACAAAGTAATAATACTGGACATTACATTAATTTTAGTCAATGTAATTGATTTGAACCCCAGCCTCTAGGGTTTCGTTAAAGATTACTTAGTAGTAAGAATGCCGGCCCGCCCACCTTAAAAAGTTAAACACCGCGCTTAGCCACCACTCAGTGCTCTACATGACCTGACATCATTTGATATTTGATGACCATTGAAAATATATTTGAAATGTTCTTTGATTTAGACTTGATATGAAAGTGGTGTGGAATCAAAGTTTTGAGGCTTAAATCGTTTTTGATCATACTGGAGGTTTTAAACTATCTAAAACGACAAGAATGTTTTGAAGGAAAATTTTGAACGTTTCAATTTTATTAATAGATAGCTTTTGTTTAAACATCTCTTATTCGTCAGATGACGAAAACCTTTTCGATCCATGAAACTCGTATTAAGATTTTTATCAGCCTTAAGGCCACCTCCCATTTGTTGACATATTTTCGTGTACTTTTAATTCGACAAGGAGAGATTAAGTCAGATGTGAATCATATCATTGTGTTAGGAATTTGATTTGGAATCCATTATGGACCTTGTTTAGTTGATGAGTCTATGTTCATTTAGATTATTTGTTCTCAGAGTCAAGCTGTAAGGATACTTAATATTTGTCTCTTGGGTCATTTATGTTAATTCATGCATGAATGTTGAGAATTAGAGAATTTTTGTTATTATGAATTTTGATATGAGAATTTGTGATATAAAAATAAGGCATTACTCTTGGAATACGTTATTTTTTGATAATTGGATTAAATCTAGTACAAGAGTTTAGGTTTTCATGGGTTTACTTAACACTTCAAGCCTTCGAGCTTGAGATGATAAATGACAGTCATGCCCTTGGACCGAGTTTTAGGGTGTGACATTTATAGCTCAATGATACTTGTCTGTAGACTTTGAATTTTATGAGTCAAGAAAGTGATAAGTCACATGATAAAATAACTCGAACAAAAAGATAAAATAACTCACACAAAGACGTGAATTTGCGCTTCTAACGCTAAGCCATTCAACAACTACATCCACTGACGATGCAGAATCTTTCCACTATACGATGTACACATACAGAGAACAACATACACCGGCCTTTAAACATCCAATAAGCCCCATTCTCAGATCCATACCTTGAATCATGAAACTCATCGCCTCTCTTATTCTTATTCTTCCTCACATCTCTACACACTCCTATATGTGCTTCTTTGCTGTGCCCCATATCTTCATAACTTTTCCTCATGATCCAAGAAAATTCTTAAACCGATGTTCTAACAACTTTCCTTATTCTATGTGAAAACGACATATAATAATATAATACTTAAGAATTATTTTATAAAATATTCTTATAAATAAAAATTAATACTAATTGCACTTAAGACATATTCTAACAATATATGACTAGTCTAAGAGTTTGTAACTTATGGGTAGACTTTGACTTTTATGAGTCAAGAAAGTGATAATACTTATAAGTATGACTAGTCTAAGAGTTTGTAACTTAGTTAAAGATGTTTTCTTACAACATTGATTACATTATAAAAAAAAGAATTGTCCTTCAAAATTATCCACATGTCTTTTAAATAATTAGTTAAAATCTAAAATTTATATTTGTTAAGTAGCTTAAAAATAAAGATCAACTACTAATTATATAAATATTAAACCTAAATTCTTGACCATTAAACTATGTTATTAGCTCATAGAAGTCCAAGAAATATTATATTACAAGTTTTATTTATTCCAAAATGTCTAATTAACGTATTTTGCAAGTTACAAGCTTAGAATTTAAAAAAGTTAATGATTTAATATGGTTTCAAAAGTATTTTTGGAGGGAAGCCATGCATATTTTTTTGTATTCATATTCATATGTAGTTAATTAAATTAGATGAGAATGAGACTGAAAAGACTATCAATATTAGGTGCAAGTGGGGGAACATTTTCGTGGAAAAAGGTAAAAATGAGATTAGATAAATCTTGAATTTGACGACTCAATTGTTAAAATTAGGAAACCTCAATTGGGAACAAGAGAAAAACTGAAAGTCTTATTCTAATTAATTAATTCAAATACATAACAAAAGTCTTTATATAGGCATAGACTTACTAGAAGAATCCTAAAATGAAACAAATTCTAGAGTGCTAAGAAAAAAGAATCCTACTAATAATAAGAAATAATTTAATTTAACATCAATAAAGTCATGGCAGAATTCTAAAGTTCAGAGTTTTTGAGAAAACCCTCGTGGGTTTGTCTTTTTTTTTACAAAGAGATAAATAAAAAAAATTCCTATCCTCATTCCTATAGTTATGAGGCTTTAAAATAAAAAATATAACAAAACGTGCATGCTAGTGGATTACTAAATCTTCTCCCTACTTATCTTAAAAAATAAAGATAAATGCAACAATTATTATAAATATAAAATTTAAAATTTTTCTACGTCTGAAGTCACTCCACAATTCCACTTTCTTTGGCAATGGTGATGTGGATAACTCTCATCATCACCCCCCTTTGAAAGTGCAACCTTGTCCTCAAGGTTTAACGTGGAAACTGTTCATGCATGATGCTAGTTTCCCCTAGTTCCTTGGATTCGACTTCCTCACTCTCAAGCAATAATAGTTGAGGTTTAAGAAAATGATGGCCTAGTGTGAACCGCTCATTGTAATTAATACAAAGGCCTTAGGCTCTCTGCCTTTGCATTTCATCCCATGTTAGTCTCTTGATGGATGCATTGGAAGATTGCTCTTGCATTACTCCACTAGAGTAGGTATTTAGGACATGTCGATGTGATTTTTTCATTCTCTGTACTTGATCATCTTCATGCGAGCTGGTTAATGGCATCCTTCGATTAGGGTTTGAAACATTTCTGACTAACTGCACTGATCAAGTTACCGGGAGAGGGCTACTGAAGAGGGGCTACCTCTGTGGATTTCTATTCAACCCCAATCACTTTGCACCATTCAACTTGTACATGGAGATATTCTAACCTTTCGAGACCACCTAGCCTGGCTCCTAATGTTTTTGTTTTATACTTCAATATGTAATGATAAGATGGTCAGGGGTTTGAAACATTTCATTCAACATTTGTGTCTCATCCATGGATGTTGCTCCTCAACTTGCATCATCTTAAATTTTATTCTTTTCACTAGCAAGCTCATTCTTCTCAACCAATGATAGGACTTGAAATTCTCTTTCAAGGATCAAAGGCATTTTGTCACATTCCATTATGTCCTTGTCTTCATCCAATGTAGGGCTCGAAAGTTCATCTTCAAGGCTCAAAGTTTCAAGCTTGCTAATTCTGTATGTCACTGGTCTCTTATGTCGCTTAGGAGTTGTCTTGAAGATTGTTCCTTTAAAATTCTTTACACTCCTTAGCTTGTATTATTGTTCGTTCCATGATAGCATACATTTCTCTATTAAGAATTTTCAAATTGGTGTCCATGTTTTCTATCATTTGGAAACTATCTTGTTTCCATGTTTGGCCACCACATTTCTAGAGCATCTCTATCCTTCTTAATTTCTTCTTTCAAGGAAAGAAATAGCTCCTCATCCGATGGTTGCTTGATTTGTTCTTTATAATAGGAACTTGAACTTTCTTGACTTTGCATAATTGGATTTCCATAGAAGAAATTGTCATATGTCCCATAACCCAAATGATAGTAGCTTAGGATAGTGTTGTGTGGTTGAAAGAAGTAACCCTGCATTGTTGTTGAAATAATTCGCCCCTTTAAAATTATGTTTTTGGCTCGTGGAGGCTTTGTGCTTGTTCCTACATGATATCCTCCTATGTTGGATATCTTGGGATGTGTGAGCGGTGTTGGATTATGGAGGCCGAGGAGCTCATTTATCTTTGTTAGACATTCTATTCAACACCTTCATAAAAATACAAAAAAAAAAAAAAAAAAAAAAGAAGTAAACTAGCTACAAATAAGAAACAAATAAAATAAGAAAATAATTTTTGCTCAAATTATAAACTTATCTTTTCCAAAATATCAATCCAAACACCAAACCGCACTTCCTTTGACAATGTTAAAACGGTTGCGAACTACGAATGCAGGGGTTGTACAAGTAATACACTGGACTAAAAAGTGCACATATCCATCCCACATGGAATGTGTGGTTTTAGTGAGGATTAAGTACCTCGACTACTAGATTAGTTCACTATCTAAGTATCTAAATGATTTGAGGTGAAATTGTTAAAAGTAATAAAACTAAACAAAACAAAACATAATACGTTTTAGAAAACTAGAGCACTGACTAAAAATGAGAAAACTACTTTAAGAAGGAACTAAGGTTGGTTCTTGTCAATGATGTTTAGTGATTCATCCAATTGAGGATTGAGTTGAATGATTTTATGGCTTGAATTTGCCCGAGGCTACAAAGACAAGGATCCCACTCTTGTGTTCCCTTGTATTTTCTTACACTATCCACCTTATTCATAGCTATGTCCTTCTAGGTCCTTAGTGCGAGATATTTTCTGAAGACAATTTTTCCTCGAGAGCTTTATTGGTCACAGTTACGTTATTACAATATAGCTGCCCGGACTAAGCTCGGATCGGTCAACGTTTACGCCCTCGCAATCATCACTTAATACATCTCGTTTCCCTCCCAGTGAAATTCACTTTTAAGACTAGACCTTCTAATTTCCTAAGCCTCTTAAACTAGGTTAATTCAAACTGACAACTGACCACACCATAAGAGAATTAGGAACCAGATTTTAGGGCGTAATCCAAGCGTCACTAAGGATACCCTAGTAAGAGGATTGAAGATCTGATTCTCAACATGTATCAATTAAACAAAATCATAGTATTCCAAATACTTAACACCAAATACAAAAAATCAAGTATAAACCAACCAACCAACTAAAGGCTAGACAAATCTAACATCAAATCTGATAACCAACCCAATGGCATGTTTAACCTATCGGGCTAATCTATCAAAACCCACACATTCATAATAATGAAAAACATAAAGCTAGAGGAATTGAAGAAGGATTAGAGATGGAAATACAAAACAAAGGTTAAGCTGCAAATATTTTCAAATCTAAGATCCAAGCTGAAATCTACACTCCACAGAGTCATGCTTCTCAGCAATAATAAATTACAAACCAAGTTTCTCACAAAACAACTCTAAATCTAAGAAAATATGAAATCTTAACTCCTCAGAAAATAGAACAAAGCTTCCAAGAGGGAGAACCCTAGAAGAGGAGCCTCCTCTCTCCAAGTTTGAAACCTAATCAAGTCTGGGGTGCATGTATTTAAATGCCTTGGGAATGGGTCAATGATGCAATAAACACGCTTGTTGTTCCATCCCGTCGACTTTTTAGAAGTATGAACACACATGTCTTATTCTCATGATCTTTTGCTTCATTGCGACGTACTAGAGGTTATCTTCATTTCAGATCTTCTACTTTAGCCAGATAAGTCATCCTTCATCGCGATTTAACATCTTTGTCAAGGAATGCACTAATAGCTTTTCTTTGCGTGACTTGTCTCATCGCGACGAACACATCCTTCATCGTGTCAAAGAGCTTTGTTGTGATGAAGAGCTTCGTTGCAACGAAATCTTTCTACATCGTGACTCTGTAGATTGCACAATCACTTTGTTCTTTCTTTGATTTTCTCGCCATCACTTTGGTTGATTCTAATAGCCTAGGGGATGGTGGGCAAGAGATCATGTTAGATCAGATTTAAAATTCATAAACATATATATATCAACAACACTCAACAACAACATTCAATTCACTTAAACACTGATAATTACGTGAGATATATTCCTACTATTTTATTATGAATCAATAGCTCCTACTATTGATCCGGCAGAACTTATGTGGTCGACATTCAATATCACCAAGGATAACTCGGTTACCCAAGCCACTGGGGTCAAAAGGTAGGTATCTTTTTCCATACCAATTGCAATCTTATGCAAATGAATCTAGTTATCAATCGTTGATGATACACCATCATTGCTAATAACCCTGATGTGTGTATATCTCATGTACACTTATCTAATCGCATTCTATCCAACATTAACCTCAGTTTGCTCTAATACAAGTAACGTAGTCTAGTTAAGGCCAACCCACTAATGAGGAAAACTCACGCTATGAATAGAAGATATCCTTGTGGAGAGGGCTTGGCTTTCACTCTAATAACCACAACTGCAAAGTGAACTCCTAGCTCACTATGTTAGTGGAAGATGTTAGCCTTAATATATTTCATCGAGGGTTTTTAGCTTGTCCTCATCATTTCATTAGCATGTTCTACCCATTCATCTTTAGAAAATATAAAGATAGTTTACTCTTAACTATATGACATGATTATGGACATTCTAAAATTAATCCATGAGCTAAAATACCGGAATTGCTGACTAGGTCAAACCTAAGGACATGCATGATTATTACAACCCATGAAATTAAATCAAATTTACATTTTAGGGCCTTCTTTCTTGGATCCTCCTCCACTCCTTTCTCCTTTGTATCTCCACCAACTAATCCTAATTCTATGTAATCTAATTACATACATTCAAATAAGAAGAACTTCAAGTTACATTTGAAGGGGATTTAGATGAGAATAGAAATACAAAGAGAAAATAGAGAGAGGTTGGGACACACAAACCCTATTTACCCAAGAAGAAGTAACCATGTAATATGCTCAATCAACATTGAGCAAAGTCCATAATCATCCATCATGCTTAAGATACAACCCTTTAATATGCATTCTCTAGTGCATAACATTGAAAGTAAAGGATAAAGGCACCTACCGATTTCAAAAGCACATGAAAAGGTTTTTCAACACTGAGTTAAATGATCCATGCTTTAAATTCAACCTCAACCATTAACCCAATTCAACTCAATCACAAGCCCTGGCTTCAACTCTTGAACCTCTAACTAATTCAATTCCTTGAATCATAAACCCGATTCAAGTTTGAAATCTCTATCTGGTTCAACTCCTTGAACCATAATCCCGATTCAACTCTTGAACTGTAACTTCCAAATGGTGCTAATTTTGTCCAATGTCTCTTGAAAATAATTTCAATCATGGTTTTAGAATTTCATTCAAATCTCTTTAAAATCCACGATTCTTGAAATTTTTAAGAATGAACACTTCAATCTTGACTTGCACATTAATCTCTGCTAATCACATTAGAGATAGATTCTCAAAATGAAAGAGAAAAGAAAAGAAAAAATTCGACAAACTAAGAGGCAAAGAACTAACCTAACGCTGCGGGTATTGAGATTGATAAGCATCTCAAATACTCATTTTTATCCCTATGTTTTACTTAGATTTTTAGTTTTTTTTTATGTTAACAAGTATCTTAATGCTCTAAATATTCATCTTTATGATTGCAGCCAACCATTCTACCGAATTCACAATAAAAATGGTTAAAATCCACAAATTCCCCATATAAATGTGCCAGGCTAATTGTCTGCCCACCCTCGTTGAGGCAAAGGTGTTCAAGGCGACGAAGGCACTCTTCATCACGAAGAACCCGGGTATGATTTGAAAGATGCTTGCTACGGTGTCTGTCGCTATGAAGTTGGTTTTCGCTGCGATGAAGCCCTTCGTCATGATGAAGCCCTCATGCGACATGAAACGATTTTTTTGATATGAGGAACATACCACGAATTCTTCATGATCGAAGACATCTTCTTCATGATGATGCGTCGGGGCCAAAACAATAGAAATAAAGTGATTTGGACCCACTCTGATAGGGGCTTATAAAGGAAAAGCAAAAGTGGAGGATGGCAAGAGGGATTTAAGGGAGTTCAGAGTTCTAGAGATCATTAACTCGATAAGGACATTCGAAAGCTTTGAGAGGAGAAAACCCTCCTTGGTGGTTTCTCCTCCCTGCTCTTGACTTTAGACTAGAAAGGGGCTTAGTAGCAATCTTCAAGCTTAGGAGAAGAACTTAGGATCTGAAGAGCACATCAAGAACTCACAAATTTCCACCACTAGAGTTCCTTCTTTCCTTTTTCATGTTTTATCTTTAATTTTGGGAGGTACCAAACCTTTATTACGTTTTAATTTCTTAATCTAGTGGTTTTCGTTGTATATTGAACTCAAGCTTATATCTATTTGTTAATTTTCCCTTTTCTGTTGTCTATTTGTGATTGTCACCTCTATTGATTCATACTCGGTTTTGTGTAAAAATTGATTTCTAATTAATCTCAATATGGAGAGTTTTTCCTTGCAAGATCTAAGAAGGGAGTAAGGAATTAGACATAGGTGAATCAACCTAATTAGCCATGTGGTGTAGAAATTATCAGTAATTAGGAGGAGTGTGAGATTCTTGGATCTTAAAGCATCTCTAGTGCTTAGGGTTGAGCTAAGGAGCAAGAAACCTAGTATTAGTTGGTAGATTATTTGACCTCGAGAGAGGATTATAATGAATTTGGCGAGAGTCACCTTGACTAGCTTCTTTCTTTTTCAAGAGATAATAGGATGAAGTTTTAGCTTAGATATAAAGGGATGATTGCTCATACGCACTCAAATACACTAGAACTCTATCATCTCGTATCCCTGTTGCACAATTCATTGGTTAGATTATGTTTTCATTAGTTAAGTTTAGTTTAATTGTAGTTTCAAACTTAACACTAATCGTTTGGATATTAGAGAAGTATTCTATTTTTGGTACTTAGCATCCTCATTTTCCCTATGGATTGATCTCTGTATTAACAAGACATCAGACATTCGACAAGCATATACTTGCATAGAATGGGCGCCATTACATATTTATTGCATAATCTTAATACACATCACGAACATGCCTATCAGAGACCCCACGCTGTTAAGGTCGCTGCATAAAGATGGGCGTGATACTTTCAACACATTGCGACATGAACTCCTTTACTGCGTGTGATATCGCTTCTAAGTCATATGCACCATGTTGCGACGTGAGCACTCAAAGACGTCACACAGCCCCGGGTTCAACCCACGTCGCGACATGAAACTCGCACGTCGCGATGTTTCCTGGGTTAATAACCCACATCGCGATGTTGCCTAGGTTAATAACCCACATCGCGATGTCTCCAGCTCATGTCGTGATGTGAGCTGGGTTTCAGGTTCGACATATTTGATAAAAAAAACCCAACTTTAGGAGTTTTATTCTCATCCAAATCGTTTCTTCTTTATTATAATCATGTTTGATCATCTCATGACTAGATTACATGAAGAAGAACACTGGATCAAGCCTTTTGAAAACAAAAATCTCATTTTTGAACCTTTGAAAAACATGGGTACCAAAAACTGAAAACTCTCAACGAAGAACAGATTTTGATGCACACAAGAAGACTCTGATACCACTGAAGGGTTTTGAAGGTGGAAATAGTTTCCAAAACAGTGGAAGCAACAAAAAAAATTCTCCAAACCCTACTCTAAGGACCCCTTTGAGGCATCAAATTTAGTCTGGGCCAAAGAGAAGGGTGCAAGATTACCTTGTGTTGATTTCAAAATCGATCCAATGGTTGTATAAGAAAGACCAAAGTGAACCAAGTCCTAGGTTCGCTCTAACAAAGATCCACACGAAGAGGATTGATAACCTCTAAGGTAAATCTGGCCTCGAAAAGAAGTCCCAGAACAGCCAAGTCTCGATCCGAAGAGGGAAGCCAAAACCCGATCTCACCAAGAGGAGCTGTTCTTGAAGAACACTCTCTCTATCTCTCTTGAACACCCTTCATGAGAGGAGTGAGAAAAATGGCTTAGTCTTGTTAGGGTTTTCCATAAAGGTCCTTGAGAAACCCTCAGCTTATGAAGAAATGTCTAAAGTGCCCATCTCTAAGATGATAGGCTACACGCATCCTTATGCATTATAGCTGTTCCTTCATGGCCTTAAGCCCATGAACAGCTTCCAAGCCCCCGCACTCGCTCATAGTGAGGTCCTTCGAACCCGGGATTCCCCTAATCCCATGACATTCCATTCTCGAGATTGATCTCCCTCATATTTGGATCACATCCAAATCCGTTTTATATTAGCCCTAGACTCTTTATGTTGGCCACTTGATTTAACGATAAATCAAGCAAGTCATGAGCAGCCGCCTAGCAACATATCATGACCCCAAATTGATCGAGAGTCGCTGGTCCGATCGCTAAACCAAAAACAAATAATCGCAATTCACATTTTACCAATTTATACCCCAATTCTGGCTTAGAGCTTAATGGACAAAGCGTAGTCTCCCACTAGACTTGTTATGTTACATCTAGCCCAAGTGATAAATCTTTGTCCCCTGACTTCATTACTCATCAGTTATGCACCCGAAGACACTCTTCATGGCATTTCCACTTTGGCTAGAGATTCTTGAGTAATGATCCTCGACAATAGGCCATAGATATACTCTCCCTCTATTGGGAGTGGTGAATCCTTTGTTGGCTACCCAATTACCTTTGAATACCTCAAGCTATACCCAACTATCACCCAAAGAGCGACCTCCAAGAGGCAACATGGATCGAGGTCAAAGTATAGAATCATCATTTAAGATATCCTTGAGAACCTCAAGTTAACTAGATAATTTATATGATTGTCTCATGGAAATCTCCGATGTACTTAGCTACTCTTAGCAAGCATCCACACATCTCAACTCTAATCAACTCATGATCACAATTTATAAGATCCATTGCTTGATCAAATCAAGGAGTTTGACATGTGCTAGTCTATCCTGATTAATAATGTATAGTCTCGTTAATCCTATGACTAAGGATAATTTAGATACTAAAATACAAGATACGAGATAGTGAATCTTATTATCACGATCTCATCACGATGTCCTTTCATGCCATGCTATGCATCATAATCCATTAATTCATCAAGATCATATCAATTCAACATACGAAGATGCCTTTAATAGAAACTCCAAGACGTATAACAAGTGCTAATGGCGATTGCCTTTAAAGCACTTAACATCAATTCCTCGAAATATGAAGGAATTGACTAGGTTTGAACCTAGGATATGCATGAATTACATCCCCAAATGAAATAACAATTCAAAATTACACTACTTCATTTAGGTCTTCTTTTTATGGTGCCTCCTTCTAGTCCTTGCTCCTTTGCATCTTCAATCTAACTAATCTTGCAATCTAATTACATTTATAAAAGAAGGCCTCAAGTTACATTTGAGGGTGATTGAGGTGAGAAGAGAAGACAGTAGAGATTGATAGAGAGAGGCAGGGACTCTCATGCCCTACTTACCATAAAAGAAAAACATGCATATGCTCAATCATCATTAGGCTTAATCCATAACTAACCATCATGCTTGTTCATAAACCCTAAACATGTTTCTAAAGCAATAATTAGAAGATGTCAGCATCCTAGGTTTTAACTTTAAAAAATAAACCACCTCGGCCCAACTCTTTGGCCCAAAGTTCAATTCAACTCAAGATATTTGATTAAGATAGGAGAAATATCAATCATCTCACATACATGTTCGATTATGACTCTATTGATTTTACCTACTATTCGTTCACTATCATATATATATATATATATATATATATATATATATATATATATATAATTAATCCTAAGCTTTATCTAATTTTTTTTAAGATAGAAATATGATCATCTTAAAGTATTATCAGGTAAAATTTCTTTATCTTTCTTATTATGTTACTATAATAATTACTTTAACTTTCCTGTTTCAATTTTGATACTCATCACTTTAATAATAATAAAAAAATCCTAATTTAAATACGATTTAGTCTATTCCCTTTATTTTATCATCATGATCCTGTTCCTAATTTTTTATATGGTCACACCATTTAATCTGGTTTTACCACTTATGGTAATTTTTGTTTTTGTTTTTGTTTTATACTATGGAGATGTAATGAGCTCATTACTAATATGAATATTAAAATAAAATAAAATAACTTCCATTTTGGATTATATCATAGTATTGTATTTTATTTCTCATAAATTTGTTCTTATGCCAACCTAAACTCAAAACCACTTAAGCATAGGGTCTTATTGACATATATAGTATAATATTTAATTTTATGATAAATGATTTGACAAAATTCATAATTTCAATTATAAATTGTTATATTCTTTTATTTCATGCCATCCGTAAAATTTTAATATACATATAAATAATTTTAAGAAATATTTAGTTAAATAAAAATGAAATAATTTATGCCTATCATGTTTAACTTAGTAATAAAGCTTTCATCGTTAAAAACGGATAAAAGACATAGAGAAAATGTAACGACTCGTACCAAATAATACGAGTTTGACCTAGTTTGACAAAGTTTGACCAAGTTGACCAAGTTGACCAAGTTTGACTTTTTCGAAGAGGAATAGTTTTAGGCACCAAAGCAAAGATCTCATAGGCCTCGGCCGATACAAGTTCATAGGACTGAACGCCCCAATCCGACTTACTGACAAAAGTTACTAATATGAGAAGTTCAATAGTAAAGACTTATCTGTCCAAGTTCTGGTCTGGGATTTTACTTGAAAGCACTTAGACCCTATATAAACATAGCTTGGGATGCCAAATGAAACCCTAGCTCCCAAAACACCCTCTGAGCTCCAAAACCCCAGTGAAAGCTCTCCAAACCGGAATCACAAGTTCGTCGTGAGCCTTTATACGCCAAGGGAAGATTGGACCAGAGGAGGCACCTTCGGCCAACCACCAGCTACACGCGCCGAACCATGAGGTGCGCCACCACCAGACGATGCCGACCGTGAAATTTCACGGCCAACCGCCGGACGCGCAGGTGGATCCGACCGAGAACCCGACGGCAATGAATAGATCGCTTGTCACCGGATTTTGTGATTTTCGCCACCTCGCCAATTCCCATACCCTTTCCACCATTTTACCCTCGAACTCATTTACGTGGTCCCTTTTTGGTGCATTCCTCAATCGCTTAGAAAGTTACGACGAAAAGAAAGTTGGCCGACGTCGATAGAGTTCTTCCCACCACCACAAATGATCGTTGACCAAGGTACGGTAATCGGCGAGCCTGGCCTCGCTTTCATTGATATGGTTTGTAAATTGACGCCGCTTGCTATTTCCATTTTAGGTTGTATCGGGTAATTAACAGAAGTTGAGATCAAATAGAGTACCAATCGTCAAATTTGGAAAAATTGAAGTTAGATTAGTGAAATTGGATGTTTTTAGGAATTATTGGACGATTCAATTTCGAGAAATGGTTTCCGCAAAAAGCCCCACTTGGGTATCGGCCTATAGGCCAGACTGCGTAATCGACTCGTCGGAGTCCAATATAGATGGTTTCATAGTTCCAAAGTTATTCTAAGGCTTCGAGGCATCCTAATGTTGTTGGTTCGCGACAGAGTCGTTTCAGATTTATTTATATTACACGCATCGTTCGTCTGGAGACGATCCCGCGGTGGTTATATGGGATCGGTCATTTATAGTCTCAGGAGTGGTTAATATGTTTTTAAAATGATTTGCAGATTATGTCGATATATCTATTATGATTTTATATTTTACATATATACTGCTGACGATGGTTGGTTGCATATATATATGATTTTCGGTCCCATTAAATTGTTATCATTTCAATGTGAAGTTTTGTCTTACATTTTAACTATTTGAAAGTTTTACCGGTACTCCCTGATGAGTCCGCAGATTTTTAAATATGCTGGGTACGTGGATCGAGGTTTAAACCACTTTGAAAACTTAGCCCTCGCTTTAGTTCACTTAAAATTTTCAACTCTATCCAAAATTCAAAATATGAAAATTTTCAATGTATTCTAATCTTTAGTTTTCATTTTCTTTAAAATACGCTTCTCGTGACTTGAATTTGCTGAAAATACGTTTTCATTTTCAACCCCATTTGGCTGAATTTGGTTGAATTTAATTTAAAATACAAAAACAACTTTTAATTGCTTTCCGATTCATATATAAAATGTTGAAAATAGTGAATTCATTTTCTTTGATTTCAAAATTTGTTTTCGTCTTATTCTCAGAATCAAACGTCAGTTTCCTTGCTTTTCGAAAAATAATGTAGTAAAATGTAAAATTTTCTACCTACTAAACAGGGCCTTATTGTTTTAAGAAAGAGATTTTGAGATCTTGTGAAAAGATTATAATACAGTATCGTTGGAAAAGTACTTGTGAGTAAGAAACTATATATATATATATATATATATATATATATATATATATATATATATATATATATATATATATATTAATTCCACTAGTCAGTGAGGGAATGGGTTTACCGACAGTGGTTTGCCACGATGTCGCGGAGGTCGGGTTTACCTTGTTCGCTTAGTTTATTGTTTTCAATTTCATCGTGGAGGCCTGCCACCGACGTGGTTTGCCACGACATGTCGCGGCGCCGTTCCATCCAACAAAGCTATATACACCCACGGCCTGAGGCTCGCCACCGACAGTGGTTTGCCACGATGTCGTGAGATCGGGTTTACCCGACGGTTTATGATGGTATCTAGACGGTATTACTGTTGGTCTCTCGATTAAAGCATAAGCATTTCAATATTTATGGTTATGGTATTTTCACGTTATTTTGGATGACACGATTGTTACATATATTTATGCTCAATCAGAGGTTGTGAAACAGATTCGCGCTAGCGTTTCTAAAATCGATTTGGTCGGTTTAACTTTGAGCATGACCGCTTACATATTGTTTGGCTTTTAGGCCAATATTTTGTGGAAATGTTTACAAATGTGATATTACAGAGCACTTGAAATCTTAGGAGAATAAAGAAACATTTTCCATATAATTATGCCACCTCACCGGCATTTATTTCTCACGCCATTGTTTTAATATCCTGGTTCCCAGTCCAAGAGCTTCAGAGTGGTCTACCTCGCACTGCATTCAACACCGCTCTTTCGTGATTAGCTTGGCAACATCACCCCATCCACTGCTTTTGCTTTGTCGACCTATTTATTTTCGCTTTCAGAACCCTAAATTTGCAAATACTCTGTATGCTCCGATATTAAGATTGAACCTACATAGTCCTTATTACGCATTTATGGTTACACTCACACGGATAGATGGTCGTAGAGATTTTTCTATATAATTGAGGCATTGCAGATTGCATGCGGTTTATTTATTTCTGGTGCAAGTTCCATCAGCTATGATTCCTTACAGATAATGATTTCACTAAAGTGACTACCTTATAATCTTGGGAGGCTTCCTGGCCGGCCCTCTTAAAATTCATTTAAGTGAATTTTATATCTATTTCAAATATTTACATTGTCTTTTATAAAGAATGGGTAAAAAATGAATGAAATGTTAGATTTATATCTATTCCAATTTCAACCCCTTGCAGTGAAAAGGTTAATTTACCTGTTGGGAAGTCCGAATGGGTCCATCCCCACTGACTTAAAGTGGACCTTTTCACCCAAAAATAAAATAAAATAAAGTGGGTGTTGGGTTTCGTAAGATATTTCTGTCTAGGAAAAGTCAAATTTGTTGGCTTAAAATTCTGGTACAATAAATAAACTATAGGAAAGCAGAGTCAATTATAAAATAAATTACCTTTTGAATCTGGTGACCGCAGCACATGTACGACTTTTGAATAAAATAAAATAAAGCCAAATTGATTCGAATCTAACGACTTGTTTGGTTTTTATTTTGAAAATATATTTAAGAATAATTTAAAAAATACATAAAATATTATTTTGTAAATTTTAAATGTTTTTTCATAAATAAAAGAAGAAATTAAACGTATTCTTTATTTTCTTGATTTTCTTATTTTTACATAAAAAGCTTTAAACTAACATGCCTAATTTTTTATGGGATTGAGATGGATATTGTTTGTAAATTAATAACTTAAAAACACGTATTCTTTTCACGATCAGTAGCTGCATTTTTACGATAATCGTTGAGTAGACGTGAAATAGCAGTGGGGAAGAGGCCTTGAAAGGGCAATGAAGTGGAGGATGATTTATTTATTTATTTATATTAAGAATTAATAATCTAATCATAACTCTAAGTCTGTAAGTAACTATAATTTAATTTAATTAAAGGTCTATTATTTTATGATATCTAATCCTGTCATCACGTCCACTCTATTTCACTTACTTCTCAATTAATTTTTTATATTAATTCAATACACATCATCACAAAAGCACAAACAGGGACATTAGGTCCCCTACATGTTTGTATCTGAATCTGCACAAAAGATTCCTCTCACTTCTTAAATTGACAAATCGAGAGTTAAACAAAGAATATCTTCTATGTTTACATTTTTAATTTTAAATAATGGTGGTTTATCTTAATCAGTAGCTGATGCAGTCCCACGTATCGTATGTTAAAATCTTTGGAGTCATGTTTGCTTTTTTAAGAGATTCTTTTACGTATTAGACTGATTTGCAGGCCGTTTTATTAGGCTTATACTTGTTATTAAATGCTTTCTACTGGGAAGTTCTAAGATCATGGTAGTGCGACTATCCTGCACTCGGCGTCGGAGCAAAATTATTCAGTGATGGTGCTCATTCACAGCGCTCGCTTGCGCCGATAAATGATATTTATCCCACATCGTTATAGCGAAATTATCGAAACACTACTTAACTTAAGAAGGTTTCCACCCATCGCCGACCTTCGGACGAATTATTTTACACAGCCGATACTTATCAATCGACGCTTTATCGGTATCGAATGCTACACGGTGAACGACTATCCTGGCACTGGCAGAGAGCGCTTCGCCGAAAGCCCATCTAGAGGCATATAAACCATCCACAAAGTTCTCGATTTCTCTAGCGACAACACAGAATGATACTTATCCTATATCGATTCCACATCAAATTATAAACGATATTTAAACTCGAAAAGTTTCATGTATTAAAACCAATATTTTAAATTTGGATTCTCTTATTAGACTCGGGTACCTATTAGTTGCACATAATGTCACAACTGAGAAGGTGTTGAGTCATAATCCTAAGCTGGCCCCATAAACAACTGTATTCATTAGGATTTTGGAGCAGCACCACAACTTGGTTATGTCATTTTATGGAGCAAAATTCTAAGTCTTGAGCATTGGCCCTTCCTTCCTTCCTTCAAGTCCCCATAAGACCAATGGTTAGGCAGACTTTCTTGTTTTTATTTTATTTTTTATAAGACGTCTTTATCTACTTTGTGGCATGATACGACATCGACACAGTGAGAGAAACCACCAAAAT
This sequence comes from Tetrastigma voinierianum, assembly GCA_016808115.1. Taxonomy (NCBI): domain Eukaryota; kingdom Viridiplantae; phylum Streptophyta; class Magnoliopsida; order Vitales; family Vitaceae; genus Tetrastigma; species Tetrastigma voinierianum. The sequence goes on from JAEQBH010008662.1 coordinate 61,955, forward strand.
TTCAGAATTGCCAAGAACATATTATATTATATCTCAAATAAATAAAATAAAAGATGTTCTAGAAGCCCATGCCATTTCCAAAGCCAAAGCACACAGAGGCCAAGTAGGCATGAAACATGAGACAATAAATGAAGAATGGTATCAGATGCTGAAATGTGGCTAGGCTAGTTGATTCACGTGATTGATTTATTTGCAGCGGAGCTTGACTCGATTAAAATACTCGAAGTTCGAACTCAATTTGATTAAAATACTTTAAACTCGAACTCAATCGAGCTTTTCTTCATATCTTCGAAACTCGATCGATTCGAAAATAGTTGAGCTATTGAATTCGATTCGATAAAACTCGAATCATTTAAAAAATTAATAAGTAATTATATTCAAACTAGACTCAAAAATCAACTCGATTACATTCGCCAGCTGAAATGAGATTAGCTGAATCACACAATGTTTCAGAATCTATTTAAATAAATACACATACATGATAGACATATTTCATCACCCATTACTAACCCTTCGTAGCAGAATGCCAGAAAATCCTTCCAGAACCACGCGACACCTTCCAAGCCTATTCCCACGTTGATAGATCCGTGCGCGCACACCCGATCACAAGAAACTGGGGATTCGAAAAACACTCAAACTTTCTGGTCATTTCTCGCCGCTTTTATGCACCCTGGTGCCAAGAAACTTCTAAACCCTGGTGAGCTAGTAAGCAAAGGTATTTATAGACTGCTAACCCTAACCCCTCCTATGCTTATAACACCCGCTTTATAACACCTCGCTCAATAAATCTACTTATTCTTCGTATCTTAATAATCAATTAAATTCGCCTGGCTATCTAACGAACAAATTTTTATCCTATGGCCCATTATTAATTGGCGTTTTGATCAACGGTTCAGATCGCTTCCTGAAGATAAATCAAACACTTCCCACTTCATAGAAGCAAGTCTCGGGATCGAATCTTATTCGAGGCTACTCCACTAAAAACCCGGTATGTGAATTCCAAAATTAATAATGTTTTATATCAAATGTATTTTCCTTCTTGTGAAATATCAATTAATTGATAATTTTCTTTCCTTGTAAATCAACTATTCTATTTAATTCTCTTGACTTACTATTTCTCTAATCTTAGATCCCATGCACTGGCGTTGACTTTCAATATCCGAGCATCTAAACATGTCAGAGGGATATTTCATACAAATTCCATTTTTATATTTCATAAATAAGATTTCTGATACAATCAAAATACCATAATCCCAAATTATCAAGAGATATCGGGTCGTTTAAAATAGGGCCCCACTTATTGATAACTCAAAAGAACCATAGTAACTTAATTATCTATTTATAATATACTCGTGATTAAAATAACATATCTAATATCGCCCGAGATTTAATCTTTCTACGTAAATTTATCCTCGACAAATCTCTTCCGATCCTCTCGCACGACTATAATTCATTCCAATATTTTATAATAACCAAGACTCATCATTTCATAAAATATTGCGCCTAAATAAAGTGCCCAACTTTTATTTAATAATCAGTGGAGATAATTCACACTACTTTAACCTCGCGATCATTGCCTTCAACTGGACATATCCATATGATCATATACTACATAATTAATCCTGACCTTATGCAGAAATATAACGCGCAAAAACTTCCATACATATAATTAAAACGAATTACAACTTGCCTTGCTCTAGAGCACAAATGTAACCAACTCCACTCTCACTTTAAAGTAAGCTTCGGGACCCTCTTAAGACCCATACAATTTACATGTTTCTCAAACACACGTTCTCCAACAAATGGCTCCCCATTTTAGTGGTAAACATACATCCCGATGTTGATTTGATTTTTGAAATAATATCCCTTGAAAAATCGAAACCGTATAACCAAGGTTTTAAGACCCCACCGAATACACCAACATATAATCCCTCGTTCCTCTTTTTAAATACTGGAGATATGTTTCACCGTTGTTCAAGTGTTTCACTGGATCCGATTGGTACCGGGCTTACTACTCCTAATCGCATAGCAGATGACCGTCTGCATAGCATAGCATACATGAGACTAACAACAACAAGCATAAGGTTTTTTGTCGCACTATGAGTTCTTTCTCTTCGGAGTTGTGATTGCCCTGTAAAGATGAATTCCATGTCCAGGTAGAAGTCCCTTTGGAATTCTTCATGCCAAACCCGGTCACTATTTTATCACGTGGGGAGGCCTGGATAAAGCTAATAATTTTATTCTTCCGGGTCTCGTAAAGTTTACCCTGCATTATGCGCTTAGCTTCACCCAAGTCCTTCATATCAAACCCGCTTTTAGGGTAATCCTTTACGCCCGACAACACTTTCACCTATTTCCACTCAATGTATCATCATCTACGCAAAGTACCAAAAAAGACTACTTCACTATTCCTTGAATTTTCTTATACACACACGGGTTCATCAAAGACTTTCTCAAATCCATATAATTTGATAACTTTGATCAAACTGATGTTCCATGACCGATGCTTGCTTGAGCCCATAACAGACTCCATGCAACTTGCAAACCATGTGTTCTCGACCTAAGGCTATGAACCCTTCGGTTGTCGCATATAGATATCCTTCTTCCAGCCTCCATTTAGAAAGTCATTGGACATCCATTTTCCAAATCTCGTGAATCAAGAGTCAGCCATACATTTAAGAGAATCCGATTGCATTTTAAGCATGATACGCGAAAAAAGTTTCATCATAATCTATACCCTTTCGGGGTGTAACCTTTCACTAATCTAGCTTCTGCTGCTCTGTCCTTCCCATCTCGGTCCTCTCTCTTGTAGATCCACTTATACACCCAATTGTTTTACCTCTTTAGGTGCTTCACAAGAGACCAAACCGAGTTAGGAACCTATAGAGATTCCATCTCACTTGGCCCATTGCCTTTTTCCACTCTTGCATTAATAACATCCTCCTAATGCCTTCGTATGTGGTAGTATTTGTCATCGTGATATCCAAAACGACTCGATGTTTCCTAACAAGGCATACCTGCGGTGTTTACGACGCCTCCCACTATGAGTTTGCCGCATTGCTGTTGTACATGTACGTATGATCCAAGTTATGCCTCCGTGGATTACCAACTTCTATTATGTTCTTGTTCTTGAGTTTCTTGAATTTGGTCTTGAGTCAGCTCGTGGTTTGTTCACCTGGGTACATTCAGACATTTTCCCCTCTTTGAACATCACCGTGAAATGTGGGTGGAAAAATAGGAGTTTGTATGATCTCTAACTCCAGCCAAGCTCTTCAAGAACCACTTTACTCTTAGGTTTAAAATTGTTCATATAATCCTCTCTAAGAAAGTGGCATGAGTACTCACTTATCACCTTCTTTTCCTTGATTATAGAATATTCCACCTCCTCGTTCCCAGGTAGCCAATAAAACATACACATTTCGTTCAGATTCCAACTTTTGTTGTTTCTTACCAAGACGTAGCCGGAGTAAATTCCAAAACTTGTAATATGGTTTGGTCGGGCTTGCGCCTTTCCATAATCGTGGGTGTCTTGAAACAGATTTGCACTTTAACCAACTTAGTATGTATCCCAAGAACTTATCTGTGTAATGATGAATAACCGAGCATCGAATTCACCATATCTAAAAGGGTTCTATCTCTCCCTTTCGTGAGACTCCATTTTGTCGAGGCGCTCCAGAGATGATAATTGAGATATTATCCCCTCTTGGCCAAGTAAGACTTGAACTCTCCAGACAAGTATTCACGCCTTGGTCAGACCGAAGCTGCTTGATATGGGCACCCAATTGCTTTTTTGCTCAGCCTTATACTCAAATTTATCAAAAGCTCGTACTTATGGCGCATTAGGAAACACAACCATATCTTGAGTAGTCATCAAGAAATGATGAAATACTCCATACCCGCCGGGCTTGAACGCCATTGTCCATATACATCAAGAAAATTAATCCAACCGATAAGGGCACGATTTTGGTCTTGAAGGGCCTCTTTTGTCATTTTACCTTCTAAACATGATTCACATACTGGTATAGGTTCAAAGATCAAGGAATTTTAAATTCCATTTTTAACCAAAACCATGAATTCTACTAGAATTAATATGACCTAATCAGAATGCCACATATAGGTTTCATTTGAACCTCCTTTCTAGATGTGCTGAAATTGCTCATCATCAGTATTTTCAATAGCATTAATACTATAGGACATAGGAGTTAAAAAATATAAACCATTTATCAATAATCCGGAACAAATAAAAGCGTTATTACTCTTTATTGAAACTGAGGAATTAAACTGCACTGTTAAACCATGTTCAACTAAACAACTAATTAAACCAAATCTCTCTCTTAAAACCGAACAAATAAAATACCGATAAACATAAAGTCTTATTATTAAAACATAACTCCACTAGTCCTACTCGCCATTACTGAGATATATTCCCCAAGCCTCAATCTCAGTTTCTTTGTCTCATCGAAGGGTCGCTTTGTTTGAACCATCGCAAAGAGTAATAAGCATGGTTAGTGGCTCTCGAATCAATGATCCATTTATCATTGTAATTCTCCACTAAACAAGCCTCAATAACATTTATACTACCCATACCTAGTTTCGGCAATCCTTTCCAAAGGGACTTCATCTCGCATTGGAAGCACTCGCTTCGGGCTTTTCATTGCAACTGGGTTTGAAAGTCGACCTGCTTTCCCTTCTCCTTTTGTTCTTCTTCCACTCTTTAGGTTTCCCTTTAGGTTTTAAAGAGCTCAACATGATAAGCACTTCCCGCTCTCACGACCTTTCTTCAAGACTCCTCAAGCCTCGTGCATAAGTTCAATAGGAGGTGTTTCGGGCTTTGTTCATATAACTACCCTGAACTTGACCAAAGCTATCAGTAGAGATTCTAGATCAAGTCAATCTTCATCTCTTGATCCGGCCAGAAATTCCCCATCACCTCCACATAGTGACTGGACAGGCTCTTATCATTTTTGTGACAATGGTCCCCGCATATTTCCTCCAACATACGAGTGTTCATTAGTGCCCTATGGTCGCTTGTCTATAAAGATCGCTACTTTTAGCAAACATCCCATCTAGAGTCTGAATTATTTCTAATACACTCTCTAGATCATTAATTTGCTTTCGCAGATGTTCTGTAACGCTGGCAAGAATATAAATAATGAGTCAAGTCAGATTTGCTCAAGGTTAACTTCGCAAATTGCTTCTTAGTTTCCTCTGAAGCATTAGCAGTGGGCTCCTAGGGTTTCGGAGTTGTTGTAATGAATTTTATTCTTTCAAAATCAAGGACAATGAAAAGATTGGTTTTCCATAGGTCGTAGTTATTTCCCATCCAATGGCTTTCTTACTCAAATTAGAAGCATAGAGGATTAAAAGATGCCATTTTCGAAATTTTAAAAAGCACATATATTAACACGTAATCCACACAACAAACATACAAATATGTAGATCCCTTAAACTACTATTATTAATGCTTATTGCAACACTTAGTTTCATTACAAATACCACGCCAAGCAAGACATTTTGTAATAAACTAAATTTTTGAAATTATGGTATGTCTAGTGTCCTACTAAGTTAAATCTCTGCTAGCGTGTGGGTCCCCTGCATCCCTTAAAACCCACCTCCTTTGTACGTGTTCTCCTGCATAACACTAACACACACCATTCAAAATTGATTTTAAAAAACAACCATTGTTTCAATATTCTTTTGGCCTTTGCACAATACTGACAGAGTCTCTGTAAGAGTTACACATACATAAAATGAATGTAATAAATTCATTAATTTTAATTTCAAAATTATCTTTAATATCTAAGCATTGTCACGCCAATGCATAATCTTATTAAAATTTGAAATTATTTTAGATCCAATCCACAAAATCCGGCCACGCTTTTATCCTTTGGGGTATCACATAACCATTTTATTATTTGGACTTAATGGAGTCCTCAGTACAATCTAATTAAATTAATTTTAACCTTCACCCATTCAATATTTTTATTATTAATTAATTAGGGTTTTCCATAATAATATTATCTAGATAAAACAAATATTATTATGCACATGTATGTATCAAATGATGCAATTATATGGCACTACCTATTCTAAATGGCATGTTAAGCACATATCACATGTTATATCCCATATAATTTAAAACAATTATAAATATAGAATAATTAATAGTCTCTAATCCATGGTTTGTAGAAGAGAAAATATAAGCCCATGTGCCAAGCAGTTCTCAACTGATATCTAAATTCTCTCGCATTTCTTCTTTCTCGCGCTCAGAAGTCCACGTGTAGCCAGTTTAGATCATTTTTTTAGTATTTTTGTACTAAAAACACACAAAACTTAACATGTCCCCTTAATAATTCGAGCACCAAACGCCGACCGCCACACAAAACTCGGATTGCCACGAAATTTTACAGGGAGGTAGAGCACTGTCTGAGGAACCACCCTACCAAAAATCAGCCCATTCTGACAACACAGCGCCCCTTTTACATTTTTTTTTATAATAAATCAGAATTTACATATAAAAATTGGGTGAAAATAACAATAAATAAATCAAGGAGGAAACCTAATCTTAAGGATTAGCCTTGTTACATCCCAAAAAAAAAAAAATACAAGAAAATCTACCGTGGATTAAGGCCAAAACTAAATCATTCATTCAATACAAAAAACATATAACAACATAAATAATAGAACTTAGGTGCCATATATCTAATATACATCATATATACATGAGAAATAAAATTATGAATTCAATATATCACATTAATCGATTCAACTAGTGCTCGATACTCAATTGAAGGAACTCATACAATGGCCAAGAATCGTACGCTTAAATATAAATGCATGATGGGGATATATTTCATCACCCATTACTACACCCGTAGATGCTGGTAAAATCTCTTCTAGAATCCACGTGACTCTCCCAAGCTATTCCTCTCAGACGTGATGATCTCACAGGGAAGACTCGATCACAAAAGAAACTGCCAGATCTGAAAACACTCTAAACTCGGTTTTGTTTCTCTCTCAAGGTGCTTTATAGACCCTGAGGCTGCAGGGTCCCTCTAAACCCCGGAGGCTAGTGTTGTATTTATACACTTAACTCCACCTCTCCTAGGTTTTATAACACCTCGGGCTTTATAATTGGGCCCAATAAATGGCTCCTTCTTGTATCTTAATAATCAATTAAATGGTTCTCCGTCATTCACCCAGAGCTAGCTAGATCCCATGGCCTCATTATTAATTAAGGCTCTGATCAACGGTCTAGATTGCTTCCTGGAGCATAACCACCGTAGTATCTGATATGATACTAACCCTGACTGATTAGCTACCCGATTTCGACTGACAAATCTTCACACTGAAAGATTCTACGAGTCAAGTTCGAATAACTCACAAGTAGCTTAATTAGTTTACACAAGCCTATACAACCCTGGAATATTATAAAAGAAAAGCATGTACCAAACTACCTATTTGAAAATAAAAGGGAATTATAAGGTATGAAAAATGAGAAATACATTACTCATAATATGTCAAATAAAAATAATTGGTTTTTAGGTAAATGTACTACTTTAATCGATAAAAAGAGGTGTCATCATAACCAATTATATAAAGTGAAAATTTCCACAATAGATATTACCACGCTACTTGAAAGTCAATTTTTATTTCTTACTATGAATCATGTATTTTTCATTCTTTCCTATTGATTTTTTTATCTTTATTTCCAAAGTAGTAATGTGATACATACTTTTCTCAAAGAAAAATTAAAAGTTTTCAAATTATTTAATTTTAGAAAATATTATATATTACTTCTAAAAATTATTTGAGAAGAAGTCCGATGGTTATTCTCTGGGAGAGACAATATCCTTGGTGGAGGGAAGAACAAAAAGTTGAGATTTAAACTTGATGATTGCAGAATTTTTTCTTGGGAACAAATAGTTGCTTCCTTATTTGATTCGACTATTTGTTCTGCCATCGTAACCTGGCCACCGTGAGCCGAAAAGTTGGAATTTTGGGTCTCACGGTTGGAATTAAGCTCAGAAGAATATTTTTTAGGGCTTTAAATACATAAAATATGGTCATAATACAACAAGGTAGTGGAATACTATTTGCATCCAAATTGAAATTGCCCATCCTAAGAGTGGTTCAAAGTTTGCCCAAGCCTGCGAATAATAAATTCGTATAAAGGGGCTCATATCTATTTGCACAAGCCCATAGGAGAAGTCTAGGGGCATTTATGAAAATTTTAAAAATTTTTGGAAGTCAAACTAAGCTTTATTAGAGATTTATTGATAGTTGGAAAGTTATGTGCTGATATGAAATATTATTGAGGAACAAGTCTCCATAATGGAGACATGAAAGAATTCTTGAGGAACAAACCTCCATAACGGAGACGTGTGTGAGTTCTTGAGGAACAACTTCCTTAATGGAAGACATGGACAATTACTTTAGAAAGTGCTTATGTGCTGATATGAAATATTATTGAGGAACAAGTCTCCATAATGGAGACATGAAAGAATTCCTGAGGGAACAAACTCCATAACGGAGACGGTGTGAGTTCTGAGGAACAACTTCCTTAATGGGAAGACATGGACAATTACTAGAAAGTCACAGAGCCGGAGAAATGGGGGACTTGTGAGTTGTCTACATTTATAAAAAGAGCGTATTAGCTGAAAACTGTGTCAATAACCAATCAATCATTAAACAAATCAACAATTCAATTGACTCAATATCAATATATTTAAGTAAATCCTAGCTTTTTAATAAGATTTTAGCAATTTCAGCATTCTATTTCCTAGATTTAGCAAAGTTTCTATCAATTTTTCAACACAGTGTTATTTTCACAGTGAAATCCAATGTTTATTTTAGAAATTTCAGCACTTTATTTCCAAGTTTTAGTAAAGTCTGTTAATTTTCAGCATCGTGTTATTTCATTCATTTCTAGGGAAATCTAACATTTTTCTTCAACATTTAATTATTGCATTATTTCATCTTGGCAAGCTTACCGTGGATTTTGGGAATCACAAGGGAATCAGGAGCTCACATAGTATGATTAGAAGTTTGATATGAGCTATTTACTTGGAAACACTCCTAATTTCTATGGTATGTCGCACGCTTGTATTTTGCATGTTTCGTGTGAGATTCAAAAATCGCCATAACACATTTATAACTTGATGAGACATGCCACTAGACTTTTAAATATGACTATTTTAAGAGTTTGTGAGTCAGTCAAAGATGTTTTCCTCCCAAAACATTTTTGATAAAAGAAAAGTCATAAATCATCCTCCAAATGATCTATTGAGTCTTTTAAATAATTGTAAATTGAAACATAAAAGTTTTATTTGTTAGCTAAAAGATAATGATCAGCTATCAATTACCGTTTAATGGATTTTATAGTGGAATTCACTTTCAGAACATACACAAAGCAATGGAATTGTGAATGTGCAGTATGCCAGAATATAGTATCTAACCAAAACTTTCTCCTAAATCTAACTTCGCTCAAAGCGAAAATTCCATAGAATCTCATTGATGCTTCCTCTAGAATCAAAGTGGAAAATACATTTTAAAATTAGATTACATAGATTGAATTGAAAGATAAGAGAAAACTTAATACTAGTTGGAAAATAGCAACATTTCATTATGTATCTAGACTAAAAATCAAATGTCAAGTAAGAAAGCTTGAAGTAACAAATGCTTTGGAAAGAAAACATATAAAACTGCTAAGAATCTAAAAAAGAAAGTTGTTGAATTTGTAGTTGATAATGCCTAAAAATCGGGCTTTGTATAGGCCCAAGATCACAGTCTGTGGAACAAACCATCAAGAAAGCTTAAAGTGGGTCAAGGCCCTTCGTAGTGGTCGGGCAGAGAGCTTCCCGTGGGGACCCTACCCATGATGATGTCCTGATTACTCCAAAGGCGCAAGTCCGGGGCTGAAACTAAGTCTAGTGGGCCAGATAGGTGACGGGGATAATTCTCTGTCCACCAGTTGTGACGTAAGAAAGGAAGGCACTCCATCTCCTTGATCCGATATCTACTCATTAAGGGAAGAAGGATCCCCCACGATTATGGATCCCTAATTATCCTTTAGTATTCAGTTAGCGATAAGGAAGAGAAGATTCCCTTACCTAATCGAAGACGCCGATTGCCCGAATAAGGGAAAGTCATCGTGATCACCCATTTATAAATACTAAGCAATTCCAATCGAAGAAAGGCACGTGAATCACGAAACAATCAACAATGACTGATTCTACTGGCAGAAAGAAACTGACTTAGACGGAGGCGATCGACACACCCCTCGCCGAATCCAATTTTTATGTGCGTGTTACGTGATTGCATGTGCTTGGATGCACGACTCAAGATTCAAAGAAGTCGCATTCGCTGGAGTAGAAAAAGCACCACCGGGCTTCAATCACCTGTGGAACGTGACCGCTCCTTTACAAATCAACTGATTTCTCAATGACTGATGGTATCGCCTCGAAACATGAGTAGGAGTCAAGCTAACCCTCCGAGGACGCAAGACTAATAGAACGACGTTGATAGCAGAAAAACAGGGGACGGTCTCGGAGCTCTTCACGCCCCCCCCTCCCTGAAGGGGGCAATAGACGGAGGCACCTGCCTGCACCTGGTCAAGTATGGAGTTGGCGAACTCAGATTAGGCACGCCACGGAGGCATAACAGGCCCATGAAGGCTGCGACACCATTCCAAGGGACGAATGGAAACACCTCGGAGCCCCCCGAGATGTTGACGGAGAAGGAGAAAATAGCCAGACCAGGGAGCATGACCCCTACAAACCCGCTAGTGACGACCACGACGGGCATGCAGGCAGAACGCATTTAAGGCAACAATCCAGTCCTAATTAACTGAAAAGCGGGGAGCACAATCTTGGGAACAACGTTTCAGAGGCATCCAGCAAGAGCTCAGCCACATAAAGGAAGCCGACCAGTATTAATGGATGCTGGTACAATAGACGAATCCCCGTTTCACGGCCTGGTTCCAGACTTCCTCCCTCTCCCAACAAAGTTCAGAATGCCGCAGATTGAAGCTTTCGACGGAACGAAAGACCTCGTAGACCACCTTAACATCTACAAGAATCAGATGGAGCTGCATGGATACCAAGACCCCATGAGATGCATGGATACCAAGACCCCATGAGATGCAGAGCCTTTGCCATCACGCTTAAGGGCTCTGCCTTGGCATGGTTCAACAGGCTCACGCCAGCCTCAATCTCATCCTTCAAAGAACCTATCGCTTTCAGTGTCCCACTTCATCAAAGAGTAGACATATTGGAAGTTTGAGCTACCACCTGCTGACCGCAAAGCAAGGCCCACAAGAAAACCTGAGGTCCTACGCCCGCAGGTTAACCTCGGAGTCATTGAGGCAGACACAAATGAAAAAGTTCGCCATCACCACCTTTACTGGTCTGGGCTGTATTACAAATTAAAGACCTAATGTTCTCCATCTTGAAGAACCCTCGTGCAAGCATGGCCGAGGTGCTCACTGTAGTGCGTAAAAATACATCAACGACGAGGAGGCCCTTCTGTTTAAGCGGGGAGGCTCTTCAACGCAAAAGGAGAAAAGCAAGGACGAGAAAAAACTGGATCGAAGCCTCAAAAGACGAAGAGACTGAGACAAATCTACACGGAGGGACAAAGAGGATAAAGACCGATCTCTAAAGAGAAGAGGTAACATCAGGGACAGCTTGGGTCCACCCCAGCCCGGGGTTACAAACACTGCACTTGACCCCGCCAGCTTCACACCCTCGACGCCTCGTTGTCTCAAACTTACACGAGGTGCAAAGATGAGAAGTTTTTAAGATGGCCATCTTAGATGAGGACGAACCCAGTAAAAAGAGACACAACCAAGTACTGCAAGTTCCACAGAGATCATGGGCATCGATCAAATGATCGATTCGCCTGAAGAAAGAAATCGACCCCTAATCCACGTGGACATTTCTCATGTCCAGCACCTCCTCCACCACTGTCACCAACCCACTTTTAGCATTAGCAACCCTTGGGAGAGATCAATGTGATTTCCAGGGATTCGCCTGGGAGACACTGGAGGTACAGGCCGTGTCCAAGCTCCCTCGGTTGGATACCACCATAACCTTCTCGGACTCTTACATGGAAGGCTGCCAACATCCCCATGATGACCCACTGGTAATAAGGGTCGTCAGGCCAACAAAACAGTTCATAGGGTCCTGATTGACAACGAGAGCTTGACCAACATCATCTTCGCATTAGCGTTTGACAAAATGGGCATCGGAAGGGAGAAGTTGGAACCAGTAAGCGCCCACTTGTTAGGATTCTCCTGAGAGAACTACCCTTAGGGTTAGTACAACTGGTACTCACTTTGGGAGACCCCCCATGTCAGGTCACAACGACGATAAAATTCCTCATAATGGATGTCCCATCGGCATACAACATGTTACTAGGTAGGCCTTCTCTCAATGCCATAAGGGCCGCCCCTTCCACTTATCATATGGTTGTCAAATTCCCTACGGAGAATGGAGTAGGAATGGTTCGAGGAGACCAGCGGGTAGCCAAGGAGTGTTACTTGACATTAATGAAACAGAAAGCGGTTGACAACATCCACATGCATGAGCTCGACATGAGAGATGAATTAAACACCCAACCTATGCCCTTAGATGAGTTGGAATTGGTACAACTTGATCTAATTTTCAAATAGAACACCTCGCCTACATCACTCTAAATCAAGCGAGGATCGCCAAAGACCTCCTATATGCTTCTAAAGAAAATGTGGAAGTATTCACTTGAAGCAAGAGGACACGTGGAGGAATCAATTCACAGCTTATCACTCCATAAGCTGGGAATGTCACCCCTCCTTCAAACCCATTAAATAGAAAGAAGAAGCTACCTTAAAGGTAGAAGGCGATCAAAGAGGAGGTCAAAGAACCTCTAAGCCCTAGCTATCCGAGAAGTAGATTATTCGACCGTTGGCTAATGGTCCTTTGCCAAGAAGGCAATGGCAAGTGACGACTCGCATTGACTTTATCGACATGAATCGAGCCCGTCAATGACAGCCTTTCCTCACCCTCGACGACTTCATAGTGGACGCCACCGCCATGACGCCTCAACTTTGCGGATGCTTTCTCGAGCTACAATCGATCGTGACGACCCCAACGACCAGAGAAGACTATCTGTGACTAGATAGGGACGATAAGTATCGTGATGCCTTTAGGTTAGAAGAACGCTGGCGCCACTCCATCGAGGTTAGTAAACAAGATGTTCCAGAAACATATAGGCGCATCCATGGAGGTATACATAGATGATATGCCGTGTGAAGCTTCCATTAAGGTCGAGCTCCAATGGTAATTTCACCTAGTTGAGACTGCTCTAAGTCCTCGAAGGACTACAAGATGAAGTTAAACCCAACCAAGTGTTTTTGTAGTCTCCGTAGGGAAGCATCGGGCTCAGTCAACATCCATAGAATAGAGGCAAAATCTAGACACGATGTGCCGCGCTCAACATGCAACCACCTCAAACACTCAAAGAAATCCATCACTGACGGAGAATAAATTGCGGCCAGTCGCTTCAGGTTCACAGATTCATGACAAGTGGCTCACTCTTCTTCTCTGCTCGAAAAGCAATCTTAATCTGAGCTGACCATTGCAAAGAGGTGTTCACAAACCTACTTAAGCTCCCCCCCTGTTCTGGTAAGCCCCTACGAGGGGGAACTCCTTACGCTCTACTTAACCGTTTCCAATTTCTCTACTAGTCGCCCGTTGCAGAGCGGTGATACAAAGCCGTGAGCGCACTTACTCCATTATCGAGTCAGCTCGAGGAGGGGCAAGAGGAAAGGTATCCGAAGATGGAGAAGTTGCTCTAGCACAGACCACCGTCGTAAGACTCGATCATACCTCCAAGCTCACACCACGAGATTTCATTAACACCAATGAAGCAACACGCATAAAACCGTAAACCTCAAGAAGACTAGTAAAATGGGTCATAGAGCTGAGTGAGTTCGACATTAGGTACAAGCCAAGAACAACGATAAAAGGGCAAGGTCATATTTTATCATGAAATTCACTTACGAGTCTACCAAACTCGCCCAACTCCCGCTCGACTCTATCCGAGGTTGTCCATAGACGGGGCCGCCAATGCCCAAGGAAGCGGTGCGTTTGATTCGACCTCCACGTGATGGAACTGATAATGGAATATGCACTCGACGTTCCAGCCCTAATAACGGTCAGATATGAAGTCGTCTTGCCTACTTAAACTTGCCCACTCCATTGAGGCCGATCAACCAGAGAGGTACGCAATGATCTGGCCAAAGTGGTGAAGGTGATAGAGACTCCCTACTTAAGCGAGGGGTGAAAAAAGGATCCTTTACCTCAAAAGGTACGCGAATCCGCTCAAAAGTTCATACTGCCCAGTCACTACGTCCCCAAGAACGAAGAATCTGCGGGCGAGGCCCCGCGGCTAGCAACGACGTAAGAAGACTTCGATGAGAGGGTACCGCTGAGCACCCCATGGAACCTTCAATAAACGCCAATAGCGATGAAGTCCCTCTTAGCAATGACCGCACTGAAATGGATGGACCCCCATCCGGGACTATTATCCGTGAATGGTACACCACCCATCTTCTTCCGCCTTCTCAAGCCAATATAACAGTTATCATTATGGGATTCAAGGAGGCATCTAAACTAAGAGCCAAATAAGCCAAATTTGTTCTTTTACGAGGAACCCTTTACAAATGGGGCTTTTCTACACCCCTCCTCAAATGTGTAGGAAAGGAAGATGCCGACTACGTACTTAGAGAGGTACACGAAGGTATCCAAGTAGAACTATATCGTGAGCTCAAAATTTGGCAGAAAACCTCAGTAAGGGTATTATTAGCCCACAATGCTCAAAGACGCCGCCTGCACATAACTAGTTAGAAGCATGGAAAATTCACAAGAACATGCTAAGATCTCCCATCCCAAATGAGCCACTGACCAATCATAAGCCCCGTCTTTTCAAGATCGGATTAGATATTTCAAGCCCTTGCCCATTGGAAGAGGTCAATGCAAATTCATCATTATAGGAGTGGACTACTTCACCAAATGGGCAAAGGCCGAGCCATTGGTAACAATCACCGAGCAAAAGGTATGCAACTTTGTTTGGCGGTCCATAATCTGCAGGTTCGGGATCCCAAAAGCACTGGTATCTGATAATGGAAAGCAGTTCGACAACTAGAAATTCAAAAAATTTTGTGCCGAGCTTGGAATCAAGAATTACTATTCGTTGTCCCTTCAATTTGATCCAGAGTCCAATCCGACGCTGTCACTATATGACTCTCAAGGCATCATTGAAGACTAAGCTGGAAAACCTAAAGGGAAAATGGGTGGAATACCTTCCTGAGGTACTATGGGCATACAAGACCACATGCAAGTCTCAGAACTCGAGAAACTCCTTCGTCGCCTCGCATTCGCACCTATACGTGTAGCCTCGTCGAGGTTGGGCTCGAAATCACTTAGGGTCCATTTTGCAAATGAGCACAACGAGGAGTCTCTCCGCTTAAACCTTGATTTCTTGGAGGAGAAGCCGAGAGCAAATTCAAACGCTGGAGGACTACCAACGAAAAGAGCAAGGGGTAATTATGATCGGAAGGTCACGCCTTAATAAAGGTTAAGCCCGACGACCTAGTACTCAAGAAACTCTCACAAAGAAGGAAAGACCACTCACAGAAACTGGACCTAACCTGGAGGGACCTTTATGCGATCACTGGAGAATCCGACTGCAACTATGAGCTCCAAATGGAAGAAGGAAAGATCTTGCATCACTCCTCGAATGCCGAGCACCTCAAGCAGTTTTACCTATAAACTTCAGATTGTATCTATTAATAAAGCGCAACAATTCTACTTTGGTTCAAATAACTTTTTTTGTTTGTTTTCGGCCTGCCTACTCTCATAAATCATAAAGAAAGAACTAGGGAGGTCGGTTTATCAGAAATCCACGTGCTCGGAAGAGCCCTAGAAGGTTACATGAAACATAAGACAGGTATACGTGTTTTCAAAGGATTGTACTTTTATTTCAGAGAATTATAGTTATTCCAGAAAATTACAATCAACAAAACTGCTCTCTCTATATTCCTAAAATTATAATCGCTGAAACCGTCTCTATATTCCCTAAAATTTACAATTAGCAAACCGTTTTCATCTCGAAAATACAATCAACAAACATCAATTCAAGGTAAAAACCACAAAGAAAGAGAAAAGGAAACAGAAAAGAGAAAATTGTGGGAGGAGAGGTACACAACACAAGAAAAAGACTGAAGCATTCAAATGTCGCCCTCCAAACGTGTTCCCTGACCTAACTCCATCAAATGGCTGGACTGGGGGAGCAACACAACCCTTCAACAAATGGCGGTGATCAGGGAAAACACAAATCCCCAACAACAAGCAGGAATAGGGAACAACACAACTCCAAAGAATGGCGTAACAATGAAAACAAACGGGCCGGTCATGACCACTAAACACACTTCGCACAAGACAATCAAACCCCCCGGGCTTCATCACAAAGTTCCGAACTCCGACACTGAGAAGGTAGGAAGGAAAACGGGAGCGGCGATAAGATACAGCACCCCCAAGGAAGCACATTATTTATAAAGAAGCCCGAACACTCAGCCACGCAGTCTATTCCGATTATCCATAGACCGCATTAAAACTACACTACTTTCCTAAGGGAAGGCCATATAAAACCAGGAGCCTCGGAACAAAAAGCCACGTGACTTCGCCTAATAAAAACTCGGGAGCTCGGATATTAAAGAGCCATGAAGTAGATCGTCGGCGAGCCATGCAATTTCACTTAAAGGAGCCACGTGAGTTTAGAGTTCAAAGGAGCCTAGTAGCTCGCCAAGAGCCACGTGAGCCTGGGCCCGACAAGAGCCTAGTATCTAGAAGGCTCTGTTAAGAGCCACGCAGCTCGCCCAATACCAACTCAGAGGACCCTGACAAAGAGCCACGCAGCCTGTGAGCTCCCATGGAGCTTATGTACTGGGCCGACAAGATCTAGTAGGCCTGGGCCTCATCAAGAGCCACAGCCTCGCTTTAATAAGAACCCAGGAGCTCGGATATTAAAGAGCCACACAACTCAAAGCCTGAAGGAGCCATATAGCCTCACCACAAAGCCCAGTAGCTCGGCCTTGTCAAGAGCCAATGAGCTCAATTTAATAAGAACCCAGAGCCTGATATTAAAGAGCCACAGCTCAAATCTTGAAGGAGCCATGTAGCTTAGTCCAAGGCAGCCATGTAGCCTGGGCCTAAAAGAGTTGTGGAGCTTAGTTTTTAAGAGCCTAGCAGCTCAACAGACCGCGTAGCCTTGACCTCAATGAGAACCCAGGAGCTCAGATGTTAAACAGCCACGTAGCTCAGAGTCCAAAGGAGCCACGTAGCTCAGAGTTCAAAAGAGCCATGGAGCTCAGTTCAATAAGAGCCCAGCTCGCCTTGGTTAAGAGCCACGTAGCTCCGCCGACAAGAGCCCAGTAGCCTGGCCACAAGAGCAATGTGTAACTCGCTCAATAAGAGCCCAAAGAGGCTCGCCGGGAGCAAGACCTTAGTAGCCCGGCCTTTGTTAAGAGCCACGTAGCCTCGGGCCTCTCAGTCAAGAACCTAGGATCCTGAAGAGCTACGTCGCTCAAAGTTCAAAAGAGCGTGGCATTCTTCGTTCAGGCACCCCATGGTGGCATTCTTTTGACTAACCAAGGCCTGCTGCCTCTAGAGATCATCATGAAGCCCGTGGCATTCTTCGTTTAGGCGCCCCATGGTGCTCTCGGCCTCAGTGGACCTCTTGGTAGACCCGGCTCAATGTCGTGGTTTTGAGACGCAGCTCGTCCCTAGCCACCTGTAGTTCTTCCTTGGTCTCGCTCGCGCTTCAATCCTCGACTATCCGCAAATCTCACCCCCCGACGCCTTTAGCCTGGGTCCCCTGGAAATTTGTAGCTCATCTCGACCATTCGCAGCCAGAACGCAGCCCTCACCATCTCGAGCCTTCTTTCCCTGGTCTTCAGTCGACCATGCTCTCTGCGGGCATCCTCGGTCAAGTGTCGTGACCCGAGCTCGCAGGCCGCCTCTCTCCTCGAGCCAGGAGGCAACTCCTTACTTTATACGCTCTAATCGCCCTAAGACCCTCAAAACAAGCCCTCTTCGCCAAAGCCACATAGGTAGCCACTTAAGTGCAACGAGACAAAGGTAAGGGCAAATCAAAATCAACGATAAGACGAAAAAATAAAGGCGTCTGGACATACGGTGGCCGCTCCCTAAAGAGATAAGGCCAGAGCCTCCTCAACCGACATAGCATCCGCCCTCTTGAGGTCAGAGTCCAGTAGGATGGACGATACAGCCTCGACGATAAGCTTCAAATTAGTAAGCAGCAAGTCCACATCCCCCTCAGTTCCGAAGCAATCCCTTCCCTCTTCCTCCAGCGTCGTAGGAGGGAGCTTGGAGTTTTGCACTGGGGGACTACAAACAGAATGGGCAAGACTTCCAGAGGAGGCTCGGCGCTCCTCCTCGAAGGGGATTTTCTTAATTGGCCACCTTGGACACCTACGCATGGATCGACCTCAAGTGGGGACTTAGCCGACGACCCCCACTCTTGGCAATGATCGACTGAGAAGATGCTCCCAACCTTAGGATCTTAACTTGAATCGGAGGTCAAGCCTCGTGGTTTGAGCTTTTTGCTTAACGCTTCTCTTCTTTTTTGCCAACGACTCAACTGAAGCTTGAAGCTCTTCCCGAGTTGGTTTCATGGCAGAGGGCCCCTCACGATAAAGCTTTATAGCAGAGGGTAGAGAGGGCCTCAAAGTAGGGGGTCGAGAGGGGCTCCCACCAGAAGGCCTGGGAATATTTGATCTAATCAGCTCAGAGTACACCCGCGGGAGACACTTGGCCAACTTTCGCTTCACTCTTATCCTGAATCGAGGTCGCAGACAGATACTTGAAGGCAATACAACCAAAGAAAAGCTAAGAATGCCTCATATAACCTATAAAAGCTAAATGACTAGCACGGGACCGAACCTAATGTGAGATTCTGGGCGTAGTCCATACTGTCGGAATGCCAAGCGTATCCTCTTGGTTAGCAGGGTTGTACTCCCAGTTGCGACCTCCAACAAAGAAATAACGCTCCTTCCAATGTTTGAGGGAGGATGGAAGATTAGAAATGATCAGATTGGCACTGGACCGTTTGGAAATATACAAAGAGCCCTCCGCGACCTCTTTCACACTAAAGAAGTCCAACATCAAAGCTATTCTGGGAACCTCGAGGCCCTTGTCCCTAAAAACGACTAGAAGGCTGACCAAAACTTCCCAGAAATAGGGAGAAAGTTGGGACGGCAAACGCTTGAAGCAAAGAAGACACTTTTGATAAGCAGGGGAAAGTTCGAGACCGCTCTCAAGGCCGCTTTAAAGAAGCAGACCATCTTACATTTCGATTCCATGTAGGAGGTGAGAAGATTCGAGCACCAGACTTGAATGCCAAGAGGGGGTCTATAGCTGTAATCAAGGTTTTTTCTACAAAGGGGTTCGACTACCAGACCCACTGGGCCCGTGATACTTCACTCTCAAGTAAAATTCTCAAATATCTGGAACCACTGTGGTACTTAATCTCACTAATCTTTCCTCGCTCTTGCTAGATGGGGATGGGATGACTCCACCGGAGGCCTCCCATCGACCATGGCGTTAAGACTACCCGGATTCACCTGGTTCGATTGATCAGATCGCTCAACCCGCTTCCCCCATAATGCATCAAAAAGAACAATCGGGCCTGTATATGCACGCATGATCGGGCAAGTATAAGAGAGACAAACAATGACCACCTCGTGAACCTAATGAATCCGTAACAAGAAAAAAGGTAAATAGGTGAAGAAGAAGAAAGACGTACTAAACTAGGGAAGAAAACAAAAGAGACAACCCCAAGCGAGATAGAACGACGAAAATCATCAAGAGTAGTCTTGAGCGATGATCAGAGAAGATTCGAGAAAGAAAAATCCGAAGACCACAGAGAAAAAGGTTTGAAGAACAAGGGAATACACTTCAAATGACCGTAGGGTACTTCTAAAAACACTGAAAACGTCAGCCAAAATTGGCGCGAGAATTGAGAAAAGCCATTATTATCGTGATGCGATTGACGACTTGCTACATGCCATCAACAACCTCGTCAGCCCATGGAACTGGCTCGATCCAAGAAATGATTCAACCCTTGCCTGCTTCTGCTTCTAGCCAAGGGTCAGCAATTGATAGTGCCCAAAAAATCGCCTGCATAGGCTCAAGACTTGCAGCCCAGGAATGAACCATCGAGTAAAGCCAGCCGGTCAAGGTGGCCCGTAGGCTGGCAAGAGAGCCCTCACATGGGACCCAACCCATGATGACTTCCCCGACATCTAAAGGCGTAAGCCCAGTATTGAAATTGTTTAGTGGGTTTGACAGTGACGTAGATAATCCTCTATCCACCGCTTCTATGGATTAAGAAAGGAACGACCTTATCTCCATGATCCAATAACTACTCATTAAGGGAAGAAGGATCCCCACGACACGGCTCCCTAATTCATCCTTTAATACTTAGTTAATGTATAAGGAAGAGGAGATTCCCACCTAATCGAAGACGACGATTCCGTCCGATAAGGAAAGCCTCATTAGATCACCTGTTCCATAAATACTAAGCAATTCCACCTAAGAAAGGCATAATCATGAAACCATCAACATGACCCTTTCCTTGTCATAAGAAAGAAATCGGGATTTAGGCATCTGAGAGGCAATTTGGCACAATCATTGACCAATTCTTCATGGCAGTTAGGAATCATATAGGTCCGACAGATCGACCAAATGACTCAAATAAGTCTAAATTTAGTTTTGATAGAAAAAGCACCACCAACAGTAATTTTGAAATGCTCTTGCTCGATTTTGATTCTTTGTTGATGATCATCTCCTTCTTTGATGCTTTGATTCCCTTTTATAGGTATTTATGCTCCCCAAGTGACTTTCCACCATTCAAATAATTGCCCATGTCCTTTGCCATGTCTCGACTGGGAGAAAACGCCTCATCTTTTGCTTCACGACAAAGTCCCTACTATTCTTGTCGGCAACTTTGACAAATTTAAATTTCCAGAATGTCCATGGACCATTTAATGTTTTTTTGTGTTTTTTACTGAAACCATCAACCCATACCTCCTCTCAGATCTCGTTGCTCAGATACATTACAAAGCCAAGTGAAAACTTTCCTTCCGCTTTCTATCCTCACCTTATTTCACTTCAGTTGTTTTATTTTTTTCAAACTCATTTTCTCAATCAATTTGTTTTTTCAAGTTTTGGCATTCTATGTTTGTTCAAGTTGTTGAGGATTCAACTATTGGAGATTTTGTTGGGTTTTAAGGTTTGAATTTATACATAATTTGTTGGGTTTTTCTGTGGTTTAGTAGTTGGTACAAGTCTTTTTCTAGGCATTTTCTTTTTTATTTTGTTCTTTGAGAGTATTGGGTTATTGAGGTTTTCTGTGTTCTTGGATCTGTCTCTAGAAATTAGGAACCCTAAACCCAGTAATGGTGAGAGGATGCCCTGTGATTTCTATTTTGGTTCCGATTTCTAAGACTTACAAAGTTTTAAATAAATTTAGGGTTTTCATTTACTTCAAACAAATTTTCAATCCTACTACAATTCGACATTGAGAATACTGCAAAGTTTCAGTCTAAAATCTCATGTTTCACAACATGTTGCCTTTACATAGCAAATGACTCTCAACTAATCCAAATTCAAATTTCTATATTTTCCATTTCCTACATTTTCTTAGAAACCAAACATAATGAAAAATGAATATGTCGGTTCTACTGGATTTCCGACACACAAAAATTTTGATTTCCTTTCCTTTCCAGAGTTTTCCAATCAAACAAATATATGGGAAATGAAAACGTGGCCTCTTTTCGCATTGAGTTACTCACGAATCGAATGTGGAGACTTGTGAGTTTAACAAGAAGAAGGTGATTGATAGGCTCAAAATGTGCTATATAAAATGTGTACACCTATTTGCACAAGTGCACAGGTCTCCTTAAGTAATAAAATGATAAAAAAGAGTATCGTCCCACGAGGATTAGGTTACTAACTACCGAAATTAGAATAGTCCTAACTTTATTTGGATTTACACAAAGGTGAAGTTTAAATGGAAACCACACCAAACTAGAGGAATCCTAAACTAAAGTCTAAAACATACAAAGTGAAAATGTAATTATAAGAAAGCATAGGGTTTTTATTTTATTTAATAAATTCCTATGGTGAGGTTCAATTTGGTCCCAAAGACAATCAAACCATATATTACTAGCAGATTTTGTAAGACTCGAGAAATTCCAATTTCTGGAAAGAGGGTAAAATCGTAATTTTGGTTACAAAATTATAATTTCGGTTAAAAATCCGGAATTTATTCTCTAGATCTCTACGATAAATGATTGCACTTGGAATCATCTCGTGAAATCTAATTAGCACGTAAAATTCGAGAATTTCGAGACAATGAGTCAGACGCTTAATGGTGCATCATGGTTCCTGGCTGCACACATTTTCGATATGATTTAAAGTCACATAT
>JAEQBH010008663.1:0-95003 GCA_016808115.1 Tetrastigma voinierianum
ATTGGAAAATGCATATTATCAGTTTGTTCAGTTGGTGATAAACAATAAATGACTTTGATTTGGATGATCAAATCTAATTGGAAACTATTCTGGTTATCAATCATGATTTAACAATGACATCCTAACCACGACTTCTTTCTATTTTATTATTATTTTCACAAAATTTAAATTTAATTATAAGTCATTAATTTGTTTAATTTAATCAATGTAATTTTACTGAAGTATAAGGATACCAAGATATGTAATTGGGGTAACTTGTTTAAGTATTTTACAACATATGACTGAAAGTCAGAATGACTGATTATTAATGTAAAGTCATCTGTTTTGATAAGTGTTTTCAAAAATAATTTTATATCCATTCTTAAAGGGAAAAAAATCCAATTCAAGAACATGTTGGATCATTTTCTGTTGTTCAATAATTTATTTTTCAAACTTAAAAAGAGGAAACAAATTTTCAAAATTTTGTTTCAGAATTTTAAAATTGTCAAATATTTTTTTAAATCTGAAAAATGATTTTATATGTTAAGGTTGATGTGTTGGCATCTCTTTAGATAAAACCATGTTCAACACCGTTGACTTACTAGTTACTACCTATGAAGAGTCTGAGGATAAAACTTTTTATTTTTTATGTTTTTTATAATTATGCTATTTGTTATAATGTATTAAATTATTCTAAAAATCGAGATATAAACTTGGGATCCCTCCCCTCTTTATATGGATGTTCTATATTTTTTATTTTTTTTAAAAGAAAAATAATATTATTGATTTAAACTTGCAATAGAGCGATAAATCCAATATACAAATGACTAAAATCCATATATGATAAAACGACTAGATTAATAGCATAATAGATTAACGTAAAGCTATAAATTTGATTAAATAATTATTTATAATATTTTACGTAGTAGTTTTTGAATATCACGGCAAATTTATAATTTGATATATTTAACTGATCAAATATGTTTTGTATGTCTTAATTGTCTTCACACAAATAAAACGTTGTAACAAAACGACGAATAATATCATGTCGTAACAAGCTGATGACAACACAAAAACAAAATAAAACTTAAATATTTATGGAATAACCATTTTATTAAGCAAGAGAAAAGCGAAATAAAGAAAAGTAAGGATACGTGGTGTCGTATCTTTTTAAAACTTAATAGTTAGAACGCTTGACCAACCAAGTTAGATATGTAGACTACTCTTTTACACAACATAACGTTGCAATAATTAATAGATAAAGTTTGAAAAATGCAATGTTTTAAAAGCCAAGACCGATGTTGACTGAAAAAGTTATCAGATTGGATTCAGTGTGCACAGTCGAGCAGCGGTTGAGCAGATAACGTAATAAATATATTATTTATATTTAAAATATATAATTTATAATATTTAAGATATTATTTATTATTATTTTATATAAATAAAAATCTTTAAATTTATTTTAAAAGATGTATAGTGTTTAAATATGGCTTATAAGTAAAAATGGAATAAACTTATTTATATAAATATATAATTTTATTAATATATAAAATAATCATGATAATAAATGAAGTGGTGAAATTAGTGCTTGTAAGCTTAAACGATGTTCGAATCCATAAACCTGCAGTATTTATTATTAATTTTTTTTAGTTTTCTAATTCTAAGTAAAACGACATCGTTTCGATGCCAAAAGCGTAACGGCGTCGTTTGGCAAAAGCAAAAAAAAAATTATGGGAACCAAAAGCGGTTCGACCAGCCGTTCATCGGTTCTTATCGATTCGATCAAAAAGCGGTTTTGTAGATTTGGCGATTTTGTGGCGGTCGAGTCCACGGCCAGAGCGGTCGGATCCAGTTTTAAAACATTAGAAAAATGTAAATAAACGAGGCTGCCAATTCAAATAAGAAGCGGATGAACCATCTCTCGATCTATATATATATATATATATATATATATATATATATATATATATATATATATATATATATATATATATATATATATATATATATATATATAGCAATTAACTGTATATATTCAGCTAGTGTATCAAATTGTTGTCTATAAATTCTAAAAAAAAACTCTTTATTTTTAGGAAATGGAAAAATTAAATTTACAATAATATTATGAAAATTGATGATGCTTTTTAACTTGAGCTAAGAATTTGGAGCGTGTTGGGATCGTTAGAGTGGTTTGCTATGCTTCAGACGTTGGACTCATTTGCAAAAACAAGAAACAAAGAGGATCGAAAGTAGGGAGCTGCGGTTGCGCTCAGATGCCTAGAAAAGATCATTGCTTAGAGGCGGGCGTATCAGTGCCATTTTCCCAGCCAGGGATGACTTGATCATGTGGTGTATGTTTTCCCGATTTGAGGGGGTAGTAAAGTTCTTTCCCCATTAGATGGATATTTACGCGCCTTTATCCGGATTTAATAAGGATCTTACGAAGAGCGGTTATTGAGAATTATCCTTACTCCTTATTACCAGACGAATCCGGTTTTGATATACGAGGATAAAATTTGTTTATCGTGAATTATCTTATTTTAAACTGGCGGTGAGATTTAGTTAGTTCACGGGATAGTGTTATGGGGGATTATTCTCACTTCCCTTATTAGCGAGATTGATATGATTTGCGGGATGTGGGCCTTCTCGATTATATATTATCGACGCTTTGGGGGGGAGGCGGATTTGGAGCTTTCATTTTGAAATTTGGCACCGGGAGCTTAGGTGTTTCAGGCTTGTCTATTTCTTTGGGGCTTGACGGGGAGTGACTGTGGCGCTATTTTAAGGCCTGTCGGGTTTGGCGCGCGTTATGGTGTCGCGTGGGCGAGGTTGCCCATAGCGTTTCACCAAATGTCGAGGAGTGCTTGATTTCCACGTGTTTGCTCGAAATTTGCATCGATTAGGGCACATGTGGACGAAAGTCAATTTTGAAAATGTAAATCGTTATTTGATCAAAATCACGAATTTTAGATCTCGGATGATGAAACGGACTCCACCGTTAGAATCGTCTTGTGAAATCTAGCTAATACGTCGAATTTCGAGACAGTCGGAATTTCACGTTTTCAGAAACCATGGATAATAGTTGCCATAAAAGTTTAAGGGGCATGTAATGTGACCGAGTGCTACTACATGTATGTGACACATGTTGCATGAGTAGGATGATGAAATAGATGACTGGTGTTTAAAAATTAGTAAATCAAAATGGACTAAGAGAATTTTGGGTGTGTGGGAAAGGATGAAATTTGAATAGTGATCATCTCACTACATTTCAAAAGGCAGCATGGAGAGAGAAAATGGAGATCTGGTCGACCCAGATTTTGTGATCTTTTTAGAGAGAGAACACACTTCTCTCTGGGTCGTGAATCGGACCGTCGATTTTAAACCAGACAATAAGAAAGTTGCTCTACGTGGCGAGGACTACGGCGTTGGGCACCCGATTTGGTGGAGTTAAGAAAACTCAAGAATTATGGATCATTCCCTACTTGTGTTAATCATTATTTAAGAACCATGTGATGGTTAAAGACGTTATGAGGCTTGTTTAGTAGTAATTTAGTCTCAAAAACTTTGAGCAAGTGGAGAAAATTCATATTTGAGTGGTCGTGAGCAGTGTGGCAGGGTTTCTTGTTCACGTGGTGTGATATAAATTTTTTTTTTTTTTGTGAAAATGTGTTTGGTTGAGTGATTAAAAATGAATTGCTCGTGTTTGTAAATTTAAGCCCCGTGCTGACTAATTTTGGTGTAATTGATGGGTGAATTTGCATAACATGTTTCATGTAGTTTAATTATGTTAATATATGCATGTGAATGTACCATGACGTATTGAAATTAGCGTCGTCACGCCTTTGAGGCACCTAAAACAATAGGAGTGGTACATGAGGTGGTTTTGAAGAGGTATTTGGAGGTTGACTGATATGTAATTATCGGAGTGTGTCCATTACAACATGGAAGGTTGTCCATATAACATCAATCGTTGGAGTCGTGATTGATATATGGAGGGTTGCCAAAATAGATTATCGGTCGATCCTTATTTATATCGGAGGTTGTCCAGTTTAAAGCAAGCCTTTGTTTGGAAATGGTTCTCATACATGGCTTAGGCAAGTATAAGGAAGTCGGTGAGGACACGGGACACGGGGTCGATCATGTAGACATTGAAAGATGGTTTCGTAAATTACTTGAATGTGTTTGTTTGTCATGCATGCACTTAGGTGGGAGTAACCCATGTGAAATTATCTCCTCTTGGGCTTTGCTCTTACATTAGAGGATCATCATTTAAGGTATAGGAAGAGGCGATCGGGGCACTCATTAGAGTCGTTTGAGAAGAAAGCGGGTTGTGGCTTTGGTATCTTTGTTAGTATAACATGTATTAAGTGCGCATTTTAATATATGTTTGTATTAAGAGTAATTTATTAACTCTTGAACCATGTGAGATAGTTGATTGGATATTTTGTGAGTATTGATCGGGGCCAGTGACATTATTTCACTCGCATGTGGACCACAGTGGTCATTGTGTTGTTAGGACGGGTTTGTACTTTGGGTAGAGCTCCCGTACAAAGGCTGATTTTTCGTGAGAGTAGTGTCGGGTTGGAGCATTCACGAGTGTTCAGCGGGTTGGCCAGTTGTGCGAGACACCTCTCGGTTTTAGGGCGTCACATTGCCGTGCGTCATATGCTGTGATAATATTATTTAGTTCAGCATCATTTCTTCCAATTCTTTGATTTCTTTTCTGTTTCTTAGTAGATATCCATAAACCATTCCGTCTTGTGTTACATTGATCCTGAAGCTTTTTCTTTGCTTTTTAGTGAGTTCGGACTTCCCTTTCCCTTAGTATTCCGTCTGAACCTTCTTCGTAGAGTCCTTTTTTGGCGTCTTGCTTGAGATAGCTTTTTTCGTTCTATTCCTGGGACGGGTGCGTCTTTCTTCCTTCAGTTTCTTTTCGAGTAGTCTTTATGAGGCGCTAGAGGCTAGATTGGCTGGGTTTATTTCTTACTACTTGTTATTACCATGGGTCCGGGTCGCTCTTCTTCCTTGCGCATTGGAGTTGACTCATGGTTCTTTGCCGGAGTTAAGTGGGTGGCGGCGCCTCTTCCTTCGAGTGGAGTTGATCTTGAACCTTGAGGCCAGCACTCCTTGTGAGCAAGGTAAAGGGGAGGAGTCGAACAATTAGTATCCGGGGGATCAGAATATCTGAAGTCAGTCGTGTAGAATGCTCTGGCGGTGGGACCTAGCAAAGTCGGACCCTTGTATGGGACCGCTTGCGGGCGTTATCGGCCGCCACGGTGGTGCGGTCCCCAGCGTTTGACCTCTTACGTGGTCGAGTGCCCCAGATGGTGTTGCTTCTTTGAAGTGGCCTTGATAACGGCCGGCTTCCCTCACACCCCTTTATAAAGGGGTTTCACAACCGTCAATGTACGCCATTCTCAGCTTGCGCCCGATTTACGGGGTATTCTAGTGGGGTGATGGTTCTCTTCGAGGAGACGAGGGTTTTGGTGTTCCCGGCGCCAAGCTCTGTTCACGGACCTTTTAGTGTGAGGAGGTACTCAGGGCTTTCTTTATCTATCGAGTAAGTGCTCCTCTAATTATCACGGACGCTTCCAGTCTCCATAGACTACGGAAGGAAACGTTTGCCACCGTTAGCGGGCGCGATTGATCTGACCCTTAGCGGGGATGATACCACTGGCGTTCCAGTGCTGGACCGCCCAGAGAATCACGTGGTATAAGCTTTGTTTAGTACGGAGTCTTTGTGAGCTCATTGGGTATCTCTGATGCATTGACTCGCGACTCCGGGTGTTGACCAGATCATCCCCAGAATAAGGTCTGTCGGGGAGTTGGCTAAGTGTTCCCAGTGGCGCTACTGGGTGGTGGTCGGATATTGCAGTCACTTCTTGAGCTTGAGGTTTACCGCTCTTGCTTTGAGGCCTTCACCTCCTTAGCTGTAGAATTCTCTCATTCGGGCCTTAGTTGCCAAGCCCACCAGGGAGGCTTGGCTCGGGTGGACGTTGTCCGGAAGTCTCGGAGGCGTGGGCGAGCCGGACCGTTGAGAAGGATCGCCCGGCTTAGGGTAAAATTCCGAAATTGGGGGAGTCCTCTTCTTTCCTTCTACGTCAAGTGCTCGGGGCAAGTGTTACCACCTCTAGGCGAGGTCACACAAGCTGAGTTGTGTTGCTGCAGTTCTGCTACTTGAGGCAAAAGACTCCTCGGGAAGGGCTGTTTGAGCGCTTGGATTGGAGGTCATGCATCACTGTTTAGAATACCGTATGAGTGTTAGGCCACGGCTTCCTCGAGGCGGAGGAGTTGAAGGAAGGGCTTCGAAGTGACAGGAGATGGCGATTCCTTGCTCCTCGATGTCGGGCTTGCGGTGTGCGGTCTCGTCCGTTCTGGTCGATCTCGAGGGGTGGTGCCGCACCGTTGAGGAAGCCATGGCTCATCCTGAGGGTCGCCTCTGTAAGTTCAGTATCTTCTTAGTGTCGGGCTTTAGGCAGGTTGGGTGGTGATCTTGTGTTGGGTGTGTACGGTGGCTACTCATTTGAAGGATTTGGCAAGTACCCGATCTGAATGAGATTAAAAGCATGGAGTTCTGAGCCCGGGTGAAGCCCTTACTTACGAACCGATGACTAGGCTGAAGCGTTATAAGTATGGTGAGGAGCGGTGAAGCTTAAGTCTGATTTGAGGCATACCTTGTCAGCGCGAGCTCGGGCGAGGGTAAGAAGAGAGAAGAGGAGGCTAAACGACTTGAGATCGGCCGAAGTGGGCTTAGGAGGTTCGGGATGGGATACGGGTTGTACAAGATGACTGGCAGGGCGGGACGAGGCTGCGAGTCTGCCCGGTCCCAGACGGATGGTCGGGGATGAGGTTGTTTACGTCTCGGAGCGAAATTTGTGGGAGTGCAGGGAAGAGCACAGCGTGGCGTGGGAGCGAATTTGCACATGAAAACAGTTCTTTGAAACGGGCTAGGTAAAAAAAAAAGGCTTGGGGCTATTAGCTCTGTGGAAGGGCGACCAGGAGTGCTGCATGGGTTTGGGGGATTCATGACGGCGAGACTGCAGTTTGTTGGGAAGGTGAAGTTTATAGCGAGCTTGAGGAATGGCTTTTGTGCTGATGGAGAAGCCACAGGTGAAACTGCCTTTGAGGAGGAAGGTTGTTCTGCGCCGGGCTGGACGCAACTTACTGACATCCTTAGCGGCGGAGATGGAAGAGTCCCTTCCTGCGAGACTTTATCTGGGAGAACCCGGACACCTGTTGAGGCTACTCCCCTTCTTCACCTCACATCACTGCCGATATTGATCTCCCACATTACCCTTTGTTTGGTTGTTATTGTTGTTGTGTTTTTTTTTTTTTGGAGTTGGACCTATGGGACGTATGTAGCACCATGTGAACATTCATTTTTTCGCTCTCACGCTTGCTTCCCACTTGCTCTGGCTAATTACATGTGTTGAATTGACTTCTTGGTTGCATGGCTTGAATTGAGCGTTTGAGGCGTCGGCTCTGAGGTGCATGGTGAGTTGAAGCGGGTTGTTTCTTCGAATCATTTTCAGGCTCCTGACGTTAGAGGCCTTATTAATTTTATTGAGCTCAGTCGTAGAGGCTCAGTCTTGAGGGCCTTATTGTTGTTATGAGTTCTTGAGGCTCTAGTGTGAGGGCCTTATGGGATAGCTGCCCTGCATTGGGCGACTCTTAGAATTTTATGGCACAGTGAGCTAGTTAGACTCTTGGTGAGAGTGCGGGCTCCTGGGCATTGGCCTTATGGGCCTAGAGTTGCTTGAGTTGAGATTGACTCTTTGGTGTGTGGCTGTGGTGGGTCTAGTTAAGCTCTTCAGGCGAGTGTGTTTGGAGCTCCTGGGCGCGGGCCTTATGGGCTAAGAATTGTCACGGTGAGCCGGCCTCTTTGTTCATTGGCTGAGGGCGAGTGGTTAAGGCTCTTCAGGCGGGCTCCTGGGCTCCTGGCGGTGGGCCTTATAGGCTAGTGTACGGTGAGGCCCGACTCTTTGGTTGCGTGCTTTGGCGAGTGAGTTTGGTTAAGCTCTGTACAGTGTTTGGGCTCTGGGTGCAGAGGCCTTGTAAAGTTCAGAGTGTGCAGTGAGCCGACTCTTCATTCAGTGGCGGTGATGGGTTGAGCTCTTTCAAGGCGAGTGCACAGGCTCTGGGCGTTACGGTATATGGGCTAAATTGCTGGTGACCCGACTCTTTTGGTTGCAGTCTTGTGCGGTAGAATCGTTGAGTTAGCTCATGTTGAGGCTGTTTGATGCAGGCATAGGGCCTTATGGGCTAGAATTGCTGAGGCGAAAGGCCGCTCTTTGGTTGCGTGGCACAGTCGAGTGGTTGGAGCTCTTCAAAGCTGAATCTTGGAGCTCTGGCGGGCCTTATGTGTGAAACCCTGAGAAAATCCAATTTTCTCAAAAATGGCAAAATCGTAATTTCGGTAAAAATTCGGAAATTTTCTAGATCTCGGATGTGAAAGCCCAGTTTCCGTTGGAATCGATCTCATGAAATCTAGCTAACATGTTGAATTCATTCGAATTAGAAGACCAGTTGGAATTTGCACGTTTTTCGATGCCAAGTGTCGAGTCTTAGTATAGTATATGTGGTATGAAAAAAGTCGCTTATAACATGTACTCTTGTGACGCATGTTGCGTAGTAGAGAAATGATGAAACGGATAATGAGATTGTCTTACGATGTCAAAATCGAAGCAAAGAGTTATGAATGGCATTTGGAATTTGTTAATGAGGAAAGAATGAAATAGCAAGCAGATCAGTCTTCTTCCTTCAAAAAGAGAACTTAAAGCGTGAGGAGAGGAGAAAAGATGCGAGGCTAGGTTTTTGTGATTTTTTAGAGAGAGAGTGAGTGACTTCTCTCTAGGTTTCCGGTCAATCAGACCAGTCAGTTTCTTCGAATGAAGGCGTTACACTGGCGTTGTTACAACAGCCAACACATAGACACTTAGGTTTCTTGGAGTTTTGACAAACTCAGAGTGAGGTGAGGAGTTTTATCTACTTGAATTACACTTTGTTTAAGTGTTTTGTTGATGATGAGTTGATTGAAGCCTTTGTAGCCGTTTGATCGGTCCCAAACACAGGACCGAATTTTTGGAAATTTTAGGCAGTTTGAGCAGTCTGGGTTGTTGATCAAATCTGGGTGATGATTTATGCATTAATTCGTGTTTTGGTGTATATGAGGCCCGAGTTTAGGCCACGGATTTGGGTTCTGAGTGGAACGATGTTGGAGTGATTAGTAGTGGCGAGTAGCTTGGAATGGTTTCTTCATTCATATGAATAGTGTTCATGAAACATTTTGAGAAAATGTGCTTTGATGAGTAATTCAGTTGAATTTCTTTCGTATTTGTTAATTATTGTGTGAAATTTAATTTTGGTGTAATGGATTGAGTTGAACATGAATTAGTAGGTTAATGCATGAACTTATTAATGATAACATGAGAGTCACAATTATATGAAATATATAATTGTGTCTGTTAGTAGATGAGTTTGTGATTAGCTCAAGTGAGTTAATTTGGGTGATGGTTGAAAAAAAAATTGTATATTGGTGTAAATTATGTTGAAATTACATAACATGTTGTATGTGATTTAAATATGTTAATATATATATATATATATATATGCTTACATGAAGATGATGTAGAAATGACATAAGCATTTCATATGCCTTAGGAGGTAACCTAGAAATTAGGTGTAAGTGCATGACATGAATTTTCTGAAAAGCGAACATGGTTTGAGGAATTTCACGGGATGATTTTAGGAGGAATGGGGTTGGAGACGGTCCAATGACGAGATCATTTCGGATGAGGACCATAGCTGTTCTGAGAAGTTTCCAACACATTCACCTCAGAGGTGTCCCATATTTTCTTGGAAACTCGGTAGTGTATTTTCGAGAACAAAAGTTTTGTTTGAGAAAATGGTATTTTTACCATCGTAAGCTTGAGTGTAGAGGAGTCGATTGGACTCGAGACATGGAGCAGTATTTAGACATTTAAAAGTGGATCATGAATTTACTTGGTGTGTGTTTACATTGGAGCATTGCATATGCACTTAAGTGGGGAGTAACCCATTTAGGGTAATTCCACTATTGGGCGATTAACTCACCATGTTGAGGGAATATTATTTGAATGTGAGGGGAGCGTTAGAGGAGCGACTGGGTTTAAGAGGCTAATTTTGAAGAAAGAAAGTAGGATTGTGAAGCACTTTAATGTTTTAGGATAATATGTATTAAATTATGAATTTTAATATGTATTTATATTAAAATGTATAACTCTTGAATTATTGGAATATAATTGGTTAGATATGTTGGATGAGTATGACAATAACAGGCCCAGTGGCCATTTACTCAAAGTATATGCCTCGTGATCTGAGGCGGTATAGATTTTCCGCCAAATTGTGGTGCTCAGCGGACACCGGATTTACGGCGTCACGATATAGGCTAAATTGCGCAGTTAGGCCCGGCTCTTTGCGCAGAGACGAGCCAGCCCGATGATGCTTTTGCGGGCCGTTGGAGCGTGTCGGGATCGTTGGGCTGAGCGGGCGTCGTGGGCGGTCGGCCCCAGCTCTTGGACGTTGGACTCCTGCAAAACAAGAAACAAAGAGAAGGATCGAGCGGGAGCTCACGGGTGCCGCTTTGATGCCCTAAGTCGATTCTTCCTGATGAGATAAAAGATCAAGCTTTGCTTAGAGAGATGTTTGCGTACGCTTTTGCGGGGATGGGTATATATATATATATATATATATATATATATATATATATATATATATATATATATATATATATATATATATATATATATATATATAATATGTTTTCGATTTGAGGTTTGAGGTAGTAAGGATTCTTTTCCATTGGATGTGATATTTTCTACCTTCGGATTTAATAAGAGATATTAGAACAATTTATTGAGATTGTAGCTACCCACTTATTAGTGAGATCTCAGTTGATATGCGAGATAAATGTTTATCGTGAATTATCCTATTTTCACTTCTTTGGTGAGTTAGTTGGTTACATAATAGATGTTATGGGGTTCTTCTACTTCATATTGGCTGAGGTGGTCGATTTCTGAGGATGTGGAGTGTACCGATTATATATTATCGGCACTTTGGGAAGCGGGTGGGCTTTTCATTTTTGGGGGCACCGGGGGCTTGGGTGGGTGTTTCAGGGCATGTTATTTGAACAGCGAGTGGGCGTGTCTTGCCTATTTTAGCTGTCGAAAATATTTTCAAGAACCAATTTATTGTATCTTGCTTTCTATTATATTAATCTGAAAATTATATTTAAGTTTCATTTAGGAATGGTACCAAACTTATAACTTTAATAATACAAGAAATAAAAATTATACTTTAATTTTATGTATTAGGAATAGTATTATTATGATATTTTGAAACTTTTAATTAAATAAAAGAATTTATACTTCTAGGAAAAAAAACATCAAGACATTAAGTAATTAAATAAAACAACAAACAATTTTTTAACTTACAAAACATATTTGAGAGACTTGAATGAAACTGTGAATTTGTTTTGAGTATAAATTAATTTCAAAATTAGTTTTATTTATTTTTACTTTTTGGCAAAAAATAGTGAAATGAAGGAAGGTGTAGTATAAGGAATGTGCTGCAATATTATAATGTGTATAGGAATTTTAATAAAATAAAATATGCATAATAAAAAATAAAATAAAATAAAATATATACATGGAAAGCCTTTTCAGCTTTTCAAACTAAAGATGCTTTTCTGTCTTGATAATATATATATAAAAAGATACCATACATCTAACCCCACTCAAATATTTAAAATTATTTTTATTTATTTATTATTTTTAAAACTATTCACTTTCAATGGTTATTCTGCTCCCATATGAATTAACTTTCCTATGGATATTTTATAATTATTTTTTAATAACCATGGTCTCGGTTAATTTACACTCAACTCGACTAATTCATAATAACGAAATTAATAATAAGTTAAATCCTCTAATAACCTCAAGTTCCCATGGATCATTTTATTCTTATCACTTCAGCCAATTGATTTTTCCTCAAGTTTAAAACTTCATTTAAAATTTTAACATTTATCTTAATAAAAATGATTTGTTTACAAAAAAGGAGTAAAATAATAATTTTTACCATAATTGCAATAAACAAGATTTTCCTCTGAAAATCAATAAAAAATAATATATATTTTTCACTTTTATATGTTTTATATTCATGTATGTAAAGACTTTGATAATGTGGAAAATAAAGCATTAGTATATTATTTATCTTTAAAAATTTATATAAAAGGTAAATATGTATTATGGTCCTATGGATCATACAAAGAAAGAAAAGGTAAATATTTTAAAATCAAGAAAATCAAATATTATTTTTTAAAATAAGTATTTCCTTTAGGCTATTTTTCCCAATACTAAGGAGAATACAAGGTAAAGAAAATTTGAAGGAAAAGTGAAAGGAAAGGAAAATCGAAGAAAAACAAACAAAAAAAAAAGAAGTTAAATCTCACATGTAATTTTTACTTACTACTTTTTTTTGAAGAAAAAATAATAATTTTATTGATTTTAACTAGCAATAATGAATTGTCTCAAAACTGATACATTTGATAGTTGAATCTATACATTTGATATTATTATTTAGTAGTAAAATACGCATGATTAAATTTTAGAGTATATTCATGACCGTTAATTTGATTTGTGTAAAGCACTGAATATACTTTACTCCTTCCCAGATCTTGTACACACCAAAACATGACACCCAAAGCCCAGGGTGTCGTTGATGCTGCGTCGACACAGCAATGAATTTTCGTGGATGTCGGAGTAACTCGACACCACTCATGAATCGGGCGAGTGCTTGCTGTGGGAGTACCTACGAGTACAAAACATGTTCAACAATTAGCAGCGACCAATGCGGGAATTAGTATGCGAAGTAAAAATGGCCACTTTGCTTGTGCATCAATACTCATAATTACATCCAACTATATACCAATAGTTCAAGAGTTATTACAATATTCTTTGCAAAACATATATCAAAATTTAAAATTTTAATACATGTTCTACAAAACGAATCACAAGAAAGCCTGATTAGAGCTTTATTACAAAACACGGCCTCTATTGAGCAGATCTTCTTTGTACACTCCTGTCTGAAATAATGATCCTCGACGGAGGTGGCTTGATCTGGAAATTATTGATAATTTCACGTTGGTTACTCATAACAAGTGCGCGTGTCATGGCAAAACAAACACCTCGAGCAAATATGATCCTACTTGAATGTCTACATGCCCGATCCATGTCTCGAGTCCTCATGAGCTCCCTCACACATTCTAAGTCAAATCTTGGTAAAATACGATTTTAAAAACAAAGTTTTTGTTCTCGAAAACTTACTACCGAAGTTTGTTAAATTTATTGGACAACCCTCCGGCGAATCTGTGGATAACTTCCTCGAAACAATTCATGGGCCCTCAGGCGTGAATTGTTGGACAATCTTCAACACAATTCTCGGAAAATCTTCCGTCGAAATTCCTTTTCCCGCAAACATTTCGTTTTTATTTTCTTTCATGTCGTGGCTGGCACAATATTCTAGGATTTGCTTGATTGCATATGGAATCGTTATCTGAGTCAAAAATATTCATGTTAGCATATTTTTCATGTATATATTAACATAAATAAATTCACACAATTCATGTCATTCAAATTACAACAATAACACCAAAATTAGCTCACATGAGCTAATTAACTAATCAAGCAATTCACTTTTAGTACCCGAGCCACACAAATCACCTGACAAAATCAAACGTGAGCAGGTGAAACCCTCGGATCGGCCTTGTTGCGGCCACCTAATAGGATTTTGTTACTTGATTCAAATGTTTTGAGGTAGGAAATCACGGCTAAGTCAAATATACAGAATATCCCTAGCAATTTCACGTAGCTCTTGTAAAGAGACACAAGTAGGGAAAAGATCCTACCTCTTGGAGTTATTGAACTCCCACGAAATCAATGCCGGCGCGTGGCCTCTTCCAGCGTAGATCGACACCTTGTGCTCCATCGAGCAGACGGTCGAGCAGCCCAGGAAATCATAAAGTCACTCTTTCTCTCTCTAAAATCTCAAACCACACCCCACTGCACGTTTTCTTCTAATTTGGAGAAGAAAACTATTCCCATTTTTTGTCATATACTCATTTAATCTTTTCAATAATTCTCATATTGTCCCTTAGTTTGGATTTTTGTGCGTAGTTTAATGCAAGGCGAATTCGTTTCGTGTCATTGTCGTGCGACATGTGTCGCGATGCGTGCCAGTAGGTGAATTTTGTCATTGTCAGCGTGTCTCTCGCTGAGCGCCATTTCACTATGCGACACGGTTCCTCGGCATTAATTAGGCCGTCTCGAATTTGGCGAATTGACATGGTATTTCAGATTTGCGAGGCGGTTCAGCGGTGAAGTCAGTTTCTTCATCAGATATCTAGAAAAAATGTGGATTTTACCAAAATGACTATTTTATCATTTTCATAAAATTGAATTTTCAGGTTTACAAAAACATTGTACCAGTGACAACAAAAATGTCGTACGAGCTGACAACCACACGCTAAATGAGACGATGAACTCAAACCTGAAAAACAAATGAAAACACAAATCTTGTGGAATAAATAGCTATCGAGGAAAACAATTATAGAAAGATGTAAGACAAGAAAATTCAAGTCTGCGGAAAAGGGTGTGTAATTCGGTCAAACGCAAAATTTAGATCTCGGACAATGAAACGATTTGTTGGAATCGATGCCATAAAATACAGCTAATACGTCGAATTCGAGGCGGTCGAATTTCACGTATTTTGAAGGCGTCAGTATCGAGATTAAATGAAATGAAATGACGACAAAGTGATACATAACATGTATTCATGTGACACATGTTGCATGAGTAGAGAGATGATGGAAATGGATGGCCGCGATAGTGCAAAATGTCGAAAATCCAAGATTTGAAGGCACTAGGTGAATGGTTAAATGATAATAAGACGAATTAGCCAATAGTGGTCTTCTTCCTTAAGAAGCCAAAAGGAAAAACGTGAAGGGAGGAGAAATAGATGCAGAGAGATAGGTTTTTGCTTTTTAGAGAGAGAAGTTGTGCCTTCTCTCTAGATTTACGGGTGATCGGACCGTCGGATTTCTTCGGAGCAAGAAGGAAAGTTGTTCTACGCGATGAGGCCTACGCGTGAGCTCCGGTTTTAAGAAGTTTCGACAAACTCCGTGAGGTAGGGGTTTCATCCTACTTGCTTTACTCTTGATTTAAGAGCTTTGTTAATGTTTCGGTTGGGTTGAGGCCTTGAACGGTAGTTTGATCGGTCCCAAATCTTGGAACCGAAGTTTTGGAATTTATGAGACCCATTGTGCAGTCCATAACAGTTTTATGGGCTGTTTTGGGTGTTTGTGTTGTAATTTGTGAAATAAATTGTCTTGCCGATATGCGGAGCCGGAAATGGCTATGAATTCGAGGTCCACGAGTGACGATGTTGGTAGTGGGGTCGTGAACAATACCTCGATGGTTTCACCGCTCACGCACAAAGTGTTCGGCGAAATAATTTTTGTGAAATAACGGGTTTGGCTGAAGAATTCAAATCGACCGTCAGAAGGTTGTAAATTAGTCAATGTGAGTTAATTTTTTGGTGAAATTGATGATGAATGTTCATAACATGTTTTATGTGTTTAGCTTATGTAAATATATGCATGATGATATATTTGTATGTGTGATATGAATTGTGTTGTTGAAATGACATAATGCATTTCATATGCATCGGTAACTCTAGGAATTAAGTGTGAGTGCATGACACGGATTTTCCTCGAAAACGAACATAGTTGCGAAAGGAATTTCATGATGAATCCCGAGAATGGGGTCGAGACGGTCCAACAGATCATTTCAGATGAGGGCCATGACTGCTTCAGGAAGTTCTCCAACACATTCGCCACGGAGGGTAGTCCCATATTTTTACCGACATCGCCGGTGAGGCTTCAAAACAACAAGATTTGTTTTGAAATGATGTTTCTCTCATACATTACTTTGTAAGGTGTGAGAAGCCTACAGGACTCGAGACATGGGTTGGTCATGTAGACATTCAGAAGTAGGATCACACATTTACTTGAATGTGTGTTTACTTTGGAGCATCGCATATACACTCAGTGGAGTATAACCCATTTGTAGTGATTCCATTATCGAACATTAGCTCACCCTCAATGAGGAATTATATTATTTCGTGTACAGGAAATAAGATGAGGCGATGGCTCATCCTAGAGGCCGATATTGAAGAAAGCTACGTTGTGGCTTTGAGGGTTTTATGATATATAAGACAATAGAATGTTGTACTTTAATATATGTCAGAAAAATAGTAAAAATTTTAAACTATCAAGCTTACTGTGTATAGTCGATGTATGATGATGAGTATCAGAAAATGGGCCCAAGAGATCGCTTTACCTGCGTTATCTCCGATGATGTTGATGATCGGGACAGTGGTTTCGGGTAGAGCCCCCGTACAAGGGAGATCGCCCGATTTTCTCGTGAGTCGCGGTCCGTTGCTCGACATTCACGAAGCCTTCCGCGTCGACGGTAATAATCCGACACCTGACAGGCGTCAGTTTGCATCGTGAGGTTAGGTATACGAATACCTAGGGAGCCTGAAGTTTGGGTATCCATCACCACTTGGGTGGTACTGATAAGTTAGGTATGATTATTTAGGGAAGGCAATTTTAACAAAACTAGACACGTATGCATGTGTTTTAGGTGATTGTTTAACGTGTTCGTGTGTGATCAGGTGATTTGGATGAATGGTTGTGAATGATATGCATAATATGAATTGTTATGTGTTTAATGAATTAAAAGTAGGGTAAATAGCACTTAGTGTGTTGGAAAATTTTTAGGAGTTTACAAGGTGTAAACTGAAAAAAATTTATAAATTCTATTTGGTTTATTGGAAATGAAAAAAAAATGAGTGAAGAAATTGTTTTCGTGTTTTTTTGTAATGTGTAAACTCGAAGAAAATTGAATAAAAATGTAAATTTTTATAAATTTATTTGAATATTCGAAGTTATGAGAAAAAAATGTATATATGACTTTTGACATTTTCCAATAACCGGAAATAAAATGAAAAAAAAAGATGAAAACGAAAAAAAAAAAAAAAAAAAAAGTGCAGAATCGTTGGCTATCGCCAATAAAATCAGAGTTGTGACCTAGTCTTGTAGGCAACAATTGTATTGCAATAAGGGGAAGTGTATTGCAGCTTGGGTGTATAGTTGGATAGGTTTTGTATTGCAAAATGAAGGCTTAATGGCTGGGAGTTGTATTGCAGCACAACAAATTGTATTGCAATGGGTGTGCAGTGGCTAGGATTGTATTGCAACATGGGTGAACAGTGACCGAAAATTTTATTGCAATAGGGAGGTTGTTGGTTAGGCCATTGTATTGCAATACACCTAGGTGTATTGTGGTTGAGGAGGCAAGGGCTATGGGATAAGAGGGTCACAATACAAACTATCAGACAGGACATGGGGTCAGGTTTCGAGGGAAAGTGTGTATCAGAATACACCGAGGGTATTGGTGGACTTAGTACATTGTTTCGAAAGTCACCGTTGATTAATCGCTCATGAACATTGTTCATAAACCCTGTTCACGAACATTGTTCATAAACACTGTTCACGAGATTTTTTTGAATTTTTTTTTTGAAAAATAAAATAAAATAAAATGAGAGAAAATTTTTAAAAAATGAAATTATCAAAAATAAATTTTTTGTTGATAAATATGATTTGATATATTGAATAAATTGTCTTGCATTGCCTATAAATGCAAGGGACATAGGGGTATATAAAATGTTTTCTAAGTAGTGTAAATATGTCTCGTGGTTGTATTTACACCCTGGGATACGCGGCCATTAATGTTGCATGTTTTGATTTTGTGATTTTGTGTTTCAACAAGGTGAAAGGACATATACACTGTGATGGATATGGGAATTATGATTGGCGCGGTTGTTGGCAGAAATTATATGATGGTAATGGCAGAGTAAGAAAAGGGTAAAATGCTAAGTGCTAAGAACTATGAATTCCTTGTGGATTTGGATAATGAAATGAATGTAAAGTTTGTGAATTTTATTTAAATAAATGAATTGAGTGGTTAAAGAAGTGTACCCACTTAGGAAATAAACTGTCAATTCATGGTTGTCAAGTCTATTAGTAATTGGCATGTGCATTGCTAGTTAGACTTAAATGAAAATTAAATGAATCTTGTAGCCATTCGACATGTGTAGATGGCTAGTCGAGGACGAGGATGTAGAGGGCGTCCACGAGGTACTGGTCAGACACCACCAATATTTGATCAGCAGGCCTTTGTTGAGGCTGTAGGTATTACTACTGCGCAGCCTATAACACAGCCGGCATAAAGAGTAGTCGTGGAGGTCCTAGTAACCTCCGTGAGGTTTAGTACATCATCCCTCCGACATTCACTGTGGGGAGGACCCGATGGTGGTGCACTATCGTCTACATGCATCGAGAAGGTGTTGTGGCTACGAGATTACTCGACGCGATCAGATCAAAGAATGCGCTCCGCTAGAGGTGAGGCCCAAGTATGGTGGAAAATGGGCAAAGAATTCCCAGAGACCTAGAGGCGAAGGACATGGACAGAGTTTCGTGAGCTGCTCATAGGCATTTTCTAGGATACCGCGGCATTACGCGTAAGTGGTCGAGTTCCTGTGAGTCGGGCGTGATGATGACTGGTGATGAGTATGTGGCTAGATTCACTGAGCTAGCCCGCTTTGTCGATGATTACGTACTACGAACATGGCCAAAGTTAGGAGATCTCGAGAATGGGCTGAAGTCAGTCTATCTGGGGTGTGATCAGGATTCCTCGCCTGCTGTGTGACATAGACTCCATGGTTGGGACGGCCCTGACTATAGAGAGAGAGATCGAGGATGCTCGGAGCACTCGGGATGCGAGTGTTGGTAGCAAGAGGGAGGATCAGCCTTCTTCTAGTTCGCGAAAGAGGCAAAAGACTTCTGCTTCACACGAGTTTAAGGACTAGGGCCGATCGGGGCATCTAGTCACCTGTGCAGGATATGTTACTTCTCAATGACGTGATTAGGCATATGAGGTGAGATTGTCCTAGGAGGCAGAGGTCTCATGGTACTACAGGCTGAGCATATAGAGCAGACGGATATGTAGGGTACGTTTCTACTATTGCACATGTTGACTAGAGTAGCATTTAAATTGGATGCATCATATTCATTCATTGTCAGATTCAGGTGATGGATTCGGGGCTTTAGGGAGGTTAAGGCCTTTAGAAGCCAGGTATAGATGTGTTCTTCCCTAGGATGTGGGTGAGAGTCGACCATCAGTCTGGATACGAGTTAGAGACTCGAGATCTCCGTCGTGATGGACCCCCGGAATGGGTTGTCACAAGATAGCATCATTATGCTCATGTGCACTGTGAACATCGCGCCGAGCCTGGGTGTGGGTGCACGATATAGTCATTCACCACTCTTGGTGAGTGTGGGTTGAGTTTGTCTTTGCGACTACGTCCAATGAAGACTCATAGTTCGAATCAGGAAACGAAGAGAAATTAATGTGTGTTGGGCAAAGTAAGAAGGGGGGCCGTTAATCCCCTAAGGTGAGAAGCCTGGAGTTAGGGTGAAGGAGACCCGCAGTAGTATCCGGAAGGTCCTCTGTGGGTGTAAGAGACCCGGGGAGATATCCCGAATTTCTGTATGTGGGTGTAAGAGACCCGGGGAGATATCCTGAATTTCTGTGTGTGGGTGTAAGAGACCTGGGGAGATATCTCGAATTTCTGTGTGGGTGTAAGAGATTAAGGAGGCATCCCAAATTTCTATGTGGGTGTAAGAGACCCGGGGAGATATCCCGAATTTCTGTGTGGGTGTAAGAGACCCGTGGAGTTATCCGAAATTTCTGTGTGGGTGTAAGAGACCCGTGGAGTTATCCGAAATTTCTATGTGGGTGTAAGAGGACCCGAGAAATCCGAAATTTCTGTGTGGGTGTAAGAGACCCGTGGAGTTATCCGAAATTTCTGTGTGGGTGTAAGAGACCCGTGGAGATATCCGAAATTTATGTGTAAATGTAAGAGGCTCAGAGTAGGCCGAAGAGTTATGTTGCCCGAGATGAAAACACACGGTCAAGTTATCACATAGACTTAGAGTTGAGTGATAGGAGCCTGAGTGACCTCGAGATTCGATACCCCTTTGAAATCAGACGTGCTATCGGTTTCCAGGCGGTCTCAGATATGAATGTCATTCGGGCGACAGGACCAGATTGATGGTCCATTGGATTGTCAGTGATTGTGACCTTGGGAAGGTCAGCGTTTACACACCAAGCAGGGGTTATGTAGGGTTACATGTTGTGTGGATTAGATAAAGGTGTTAGAGGACACGCTGCGAGCATGCGTCCTGGATCATAAGGGTAGCTGGGAGGAGCAATTTCCCTTAGTGGAATTCGCCTACAACAATAGTTATCAAAGTGAATATACGTGAGCGAACCACGTGAGGTAATTGTGTATGGGAGGCCATGTAGATCACCGCTATGTCGACCGGTGCGGAGAGAGCTCCATCATCGGTCATGACTGACAGAGATACCTCAGAGAAGGTGAGTCGATACGACAACGCCTCTCACTCCGCCAGAGCCTGTGAGAAGAGTTATGCCGATGTATGACGTCAATCTCTTAGAGTTCCGAGGTCAGATCAATGCGCCTTCAAGGTGGTGCCTAAGAGAGGAGTTGTCAGGTTTAGCAAGCGAGGAAAGTTATCGCCGAGATTCATTAGGCCTTTCGAGATAATCGAGAGGGTGTGCTACCAGAATGCACTCTATTGGCTTTATCACAAGCAGCGATGTTAGTCCATAGAAGTATTTCATGTCTCCATGCTCTATAAGTATACTCCAGATCTAGCTCACGCGGTGGATCGAGACAGATTGATGGTTGACACCGACGGACCTTTGGGCTGGGACCGGGCAGGCATTTGATAGCCGCGATCGTTTTGCGACGCAAGACCGCTGAAAGCAATGAGGTGTTACGGGTTGCACTATGGAGTGGAGTGAGTCAACGTAAGCGCGAGACATGATGCGGGCCACCCATCCCTTCTCTTCTTTTAGGGATGAAGGTACGTGGTTTTAGTCGCTTAATATTTAAATGACTAGATTACATGCACGGTAGAGTGCACCGCCAGATACGCACGTATCAGGTCATGGATCATTCCGAATTTCGACGCAATT
This sequence comes from Tetrastigma voinierianum, assembly GCA_016808115.1. Classification (NCBI taxonomy): domain Eukaryota; kingdom Viridiplantae; phylum Streptophyta; class Magnoliopsida; order Vitales; family Vitaceae; genus Tetrastigma; species Tetrastigma voinierianum. The sequence goes on from JAEQBH010008663.1 coordinate 21,201, forward strand.
CCTTTTAAGGAGGGGAGAATGTAAGACGAAAATTCCAAATTTCCTGGAAAATGGTAAAATCACTTTGGCCAAAACCAAATTTTTCTAGATCTCGGGATGACTAAACAGATTTCACCGTTGGAATCGTCTCGCTTAAATCACCTAACACAAATCCCTCGAGATAGTCACACTACACGCTTTTCAATAAGATCGAAAGATTCACACAGAAACGAACGCTGACGCTGATTAAAAGCGACACATAACATGTATTCACGTGACACATGTCGTACTTAGAAGCAGTAGAGACTACTGGAATCAAGTTGTCAGATAGTGCCAAATGTCGAAAATCCAAGATTTGAAGGCATTAGGGGAATAGTTAAATGATAATAAGACGAATTAGCCAATAGTGGTCTTCTTCCTTAAGAAGCCAAAAGGAAAAACGTGAAGGGAGGAGAAATAGATGCAGAGAGATAGGTTTTTGTTTTTTTAGAGAGAGAAGGTGTGCCTTCTCTGTGATTTATGTGATCTGGACCGGGCTCTGGATTTCTTCGAGCAAGAAGGAAAGTCGTTTCACGCCCCATGGTGCCCTGCGCGCTGGCTCCCAGGCTTTAAGGAGTTTCAACAAACTCCGTGAGGTAGGGGTTTCATCCTACTTGCTTTACTCTTGATTTAAGCGCTTTGTTAATGTTTCGGTTGGGTTGAGGCCTTGAACGGCAGTTTAATCGATCCCAAATCTTGGAACCGAAGTGTTGGAATTTATGAGACCCATTGTGCAGTCCGTAACAGCTTTATGGGCTGTTTTGTGTGTTTAAAATAGAATTTGTGAAATAAATCAGATTGCGGATGTGTGTGAGGCCGAAAATGGCTATGAATCTCTGTCCACGGCGGAACCGATGTTCAGGATTGGTCGCGAACAAAGAATCGATGGTTTTGATCGCTCAATGGGAACAAATTGTCATAAATAATTTCACAATAATTCGGTTGGGCCGAGTAATTCAATCGACCGTCAGGAGTTGTAAATTAGCCCATGTGAGCTAATTCTTGGTGAAATTGATGATGAATGTGCATAACACGCTTTATGCTTTAGTTACGAAATATATGCACGATGATATATTTGTATGTGTGATATGAATTATGTTGAAATGATATATCAATGCATTTCATATGCACGGGAAAATCCTAGGAATTAGGTGTGAGTGCATGACATGGATTTTCCGAAAAACTAACATGGTCAGCAAAGGAATTTAATACAGATGAATTTCCGGAGAATGAGGTCAGGGAGACTACCCAACAGATCATTTCGATGAGGGCTATGACTGCTTTCAGGAAGTTCTCCAACACATTCGCCTCGGAGGGTAGTCCCATATTTTTACGACATCGTCGGTGAGCGATTTCGAAAACAACAAGATTTGTTTTAGAAAATGATGTTTTTCTTACATGGCTTAAAGGTGTGTGAGGGAGTCTGGGTGGAGGACTCGAGAGATAGGTCGTCATGTAGACATTCAAGTAGGATTACACATTTACTTGAACGTGTGTTTACTTGGAGCACGCATATACACTTAGTGGAGAGTAACCCATTTGTGCAGATTCCACCACTGAAAGCATTAGCTCACCCCTGTCGTAGGGAATTATATTATTTTCGTGTACAGGAGCGATGAGGTGACAAATTATCCTAGATACCGACATTGAAGAAAAGCTCTGCTTGTAGTCGCACACTCGAATTCCACCGATGTGATTTATGTTACTATTTTACCACCTGATTTTTTTTTTTTTACAACTTGAGTCTAAACTCCACTTGGAGTAATAACTTGGAAACGTAAATAAAACACTACTACAAGTCTCCAAACATACACACATATCGGTACAGAGTTAATTCCTCAATGTACCCAAAACTATACGCTTACACTTGATCAAAATAACATTTACACAAAGTTCCAAACTAGTGGCTACACAAGCCAAATATACAATGATCCACAAAAGATACCAATTGTCCAAATATATGTGAATATCCCCACATAACACTAAATATTCATCAAATGTATGCTCAACCACCAACAAGCTAAGGTTGGCATACAAACTCTCCCATCCTCAAAACCCTACAGTCCAACTTCATGTCACATCGCCGGTCTCAGACTAGCATCTAAGGTGGAGGGAAATAACGGGTGAGTTCGACAACCCGCAGTGAATCCCATAACAAGCCATGCTCATAAAACATTTCCAATTTATACATAATTCAAGATATCTCAAAACATGAGCATTTTACAAATACAGTTGATAATTCGGAACACACTTAACGCAATACTACCACCATCTCAACCCTCATCGCGACTCTTTCGGCTTTCACCTAGTGGACTCACCGATCATCCCGTAACAACGACAAATTGTCGGACTTACCACCCAGGATATGCTCACATCCCGTGATAACGACAAATTGCCGGGACTTACCACCTGTGGATATGCCCATATCCCGTATATTTGCGGGACTTTCTCGACTACAACCTGTGGACTAGTCATCGTCCCGTCCACTACATCAATCCCGACTCACACGCCTCTTCATACCCATGTCATGCTTTAAAACAATTTCTCATTAAAGCATTCAACCACATGGATATTTAAAACATCACACTGCTAATTCAAAGATTTCCATATATATAAAAAATATACATTTATATATCACTAGAAAATCACATAATCAAAGCACCCGAATGGTACAAAAATTCTACAACATCAAACCACAAGCATGTGAGAAGGTTATAAGATCCCCTACCTTCCTCGATTAAAATCAAGTCTTCCAAGGAAGTCAAAACCCGAGGCTACTCCAAAGGATCTGCAAATAACAAGTCATAAGATTCCTTAGCCTCTCACAATCCGTGTCACATAAAAATTACTCAAGTGGTCTATTACTTTATCACCACTCGACTCACATATATTCTTATACCTTCCAACATGTAAACTGATCCCCCAAGTGCACTCTCTTACACTTACTAGGATAAACATTTAACACCCCTTGGCCAGGTTACACAAACAAATACACTCAACACAAAAACACCTTCGTATTCCTATCTCCATATTACCTTATATTCAAGATAAGGTGCCAAAGGTTCTCCTCCAACTAGATTCACCCAACCTGAGCAATCGAAACTCAGTTAAGTGTCCTAAACAACCCTGACTATTCTATGATCAAACCGGCGTAAATTTTCATGCCAACATAAATTTCTCTTTGGAGTGAATTTTGGCCACATATAGTCGACTCGAGGGTACCTATTTCGGGATGTTCAGCGGTCCTTGAAGTCTAGTTTAAATCGTAAACTCGAATCACTTAAATCGATACAGAAACGGTGAGCAGCCAGTACTTCAAAATATTAACACACTCATCAAACAAAACTAAATTTCGAAAATGCCTAGAATTTTATGATTTTCCCCACTTTTTCCATAAGTTTCCAACCTAATCAACCCCCAACACTCAAACACACATCAAAGCCACTCTATTAAACCCTAAACATTTCCAAAACACATCTTAAACAAGAATCTAGTTTTGCCAACCCATCTCTCAACCAATCTAAGGTTAGATGAAACCTCACTTTCAAAAGAGAGAAAATTCATGAATCATACCCTCTATACAAAATCCCTCAAACTTACACAAATAACCAAGGATTAGGGTTTTACCACCCCATATCCTTCAAACTAGGGTTAGGATAAGTTCCCCAACCAAACCCTAGAAAAGGACCATTTTATGAAGAATCAAACCAAAAACCCTTACCTTTTACTAATCTCCTTTCCTTTCTCTTCCTTTCTCCTTTCTTTCTCTCTTCTTCTTCTTCTTCTTCCTCTTTCTCCTCTTTTCTTCACATTTTTGCCCTAACTCTATTTGAGCAAAAATGAGAATTATCCATTTTTTTAGACTAGTTTTAGTTTTATACCCATTTTTTGAACTTTAAAGTTTCACTAATAGCAATTTAAGCCATTAACTCTTTCTATTTGCATATCACATTCCCAATCTTATACATTGACCACTAGACCTTCTCATTAAACTTGGTCCTCAAGTTGTAAATTTACTCAATTTACCCTTGGCTCTAGTATTAAACCCGGTTTATCGTTTTATTTTCAAAATAATATTTTGGCTTTTGTAATAATTCCAAGTTACATTCCTCCTTAAAGGAATTTCGTCCCTAAATTAAACCGTGATCGACCGTGAAGAGTTCGGCAATTCCTTCTTCACATCCGCCCAAGTTCCCATGTAGCTTCTTCCACTCCATGGTGTTCCCATAACACCTTTACTAGAGGAATAACTTTGTTCCGCAACACGCCGTTTCGCATCTAGAATCTTCCTCGTCGCCATATTTCATATTCTTCGCAATTTCGCCTCGCCAATCTAAGATAGTGCGAAACATCCGCCCATACTTCCGCAACAAGGAGACGTGGAATACTTCGTGTATACCTAGCAACTGCGGCAGAAGAGCTAACTGGTAAGCTACCTCTCCAACTCTTTGGAGAATCTCAAACGGACCAATGTACCTAGGGGCCAATTTCCCCTTTTTACCAAAAACGGGGTCAGCCCTCGCGAGTACGACACTGCAAAAACACATGGTCCCTCTAACCTCGAAACTCTAAGGGTCTCCTCCGTGGTCGCATAACTTTTCTCGTCGCGAGCCGCCAACAGCCTCGTCACTTAATCACCCTTATCTTCTCTCGTTGTTTCCCTCGTATTCAACTCGGGACTAATCAAAGTAAATTCTCCTCGATTCAAATTAAAGACATAGCGATTTATACGCCTTCCTAAAGAGCTTCATATGGTGCCATCGCACACTAATTGAACCGTTATTATACGCAAACTCAATCGTGAGGCAAATGTTCCATCCAACCCCTCGAAGTCTAACACACATGCTCTAAGCATATCTTCCAGACCAATCACTCTCTCGACGTCTCACCCGAGGTGAAATGTCAGATCAAATCCCACCCCGTTCTGCCAAAGACCGCCGTAATCGGGATGTGAACCTCGAGCGTCCCTATCTCGACACAATGGGAGAGGGGTACACCATGCAACCTCACAATCTCTCACATACAACTCAAGCCAAAGTAAGAACCGAAATAAAGGGTCCTTATCACAAGAAATGTGCCGATTAGTCAAATTTATCAACTACTACCCACACACCATCTTTACCCTGGTGAGTCTTGGGAAAACCAGTCACGAAGTCCATCGTCACATGATCCCATTTCCATTATGCGATTGGTAACTACCGCAATGTACTCGCCGGGTCTCCTCGTGCTCAACTTCACTGGCCGGGCATCGTCAAACACTCGAGACGAAACTCGCTATGTCTCTCATCCCATGCCACCAAATCGGGCGCCTTAAGTCATGGTACATCTTTGTTCCCACCAGATGTACCGTGAACCGAGAGTGGCTGAGCCTCTCATCACCTCCTCTCTTAACCGCATCCAAGACAAACAACTGCCGAGGAAATAGATTCCTCCATTTGCATGTGAATGCTCCACCCTTCGTGTGCATCACTACCAATACTTGTGAGCGTGTGCCTCGGTTTTATCACTCCTCTCGAGCCTCGACGATCTTAGTAAAACTGCTGGCCGAGATACCAACGTATAAAACATGCCTAGGCTCATCCCCATCAAAGCACGGTGGAACTCTCGCCGATGTAATCATACATCTTCCACTATAAGCCATCAAACCTCGAAAAGATGCTCCTCGTGATTTATACTCAAGGCATCATCAACCACATTTGCTTTACCCAGATGGTATTGCAAAGAAAAGTCAAAGTCCCTGGCGTTCCATCCATCTTCTAATTGCATTCAAACTCTCTGACAAAGATATATTTCAAACTCGTGGTCTGAGAACACTTCCAAACTTTCACCATACAGTAGTGCTCCATAACTTTAGGGCAAACACCATTGCAGCAAGCTCTAAATCATGCGTGGGGTAATTCTCTTCATGTTTCTTCAATTGCCTAGAGGCATAGGCAACCACTCGACCTTTTTGCATAAGTACACACCCCAAGCCAACTCTCGAGGCATCACAGAAAACCGTGTACTTTTCCCCACTCACCGGAGTAATCAACACCGGCCAGTAGTCAATCTCTTTTTCAGCTCCTGGAAAGACTCCTCACACTTGTCATTCCAAATAAGCTCACTCAAGGCGGTCGGCCCCAACTGCTTGGGATTACGCAACCGGAGAAGTTCTCAATAAACCCACAGAATAACCACCAACCCAAGAAAGCCACGATCTCAAAGACACTCTCGGGCTTCCCCCACCGCATCACGACCTCAACCTCACGGATCCATCGAATACCTTCCGACACCATGTGCCCTAGAATCGGACTTCTTGTAATCAGAATCACACTTTTCCAAATTTGCATAAATCGATTCTCTCCTCACACCCGTAGCTGGCCAATCAGAATGTTGCTTCATGCCGCTTCGACCCTTGAATATATCATCAGATGTCGCTCCACAAACACTACCACAAATTGATCCAAATACGGACGATATATCCTATTCATCGTATCCATAAAGGCAAAACTGAGCATTAGTCAATCCAAAAGGCATGACAACAAACTCGGGTTGTCCATACCTCGCGCGGAGCAAATTTTAAGCGGATGTTCGAGTCCCGTACTCTCAACTGATGATACCCAGATCTTAAATCAATTTTCGAGAAGTAACAAGCCCCGTTAAACTGATCAAACAAATCCTCAATGCGCGGAAGTGGGTACTTGTTCTTCATCGTTACTCTATTCAACTTCCGGTAATCCACACACAACCGCAAATGCCTGCTTTTTCTTTTCACTTAACAATACCGGAGCACCCTAAGGCGAGGTACTGGGCTCCGATGAGCCTCTTTACCCTCGCAATTCCCGCAGCTTGTAGGTTCAACTCCTTAAGCTCAATTGGAGCCATCCGGAATGGAGCTACTGAAATAGGATCGGTACTGGATACAAATCGATGGAGAAATCCATCTCTAAGTGGGGAGGTAATCCGTGCAACTCATCGTGAAATACGCCATCAAAATCACACACTCGCGGAATACAATCCATCGCCACCTTCCTTTAATCTCTGCATAGTAAAAAAAGGAAGTGCTAACCCCCCATTCTTTCCAACCCTTGTTCTCCATTCTATCAATCTGGCCGAAGCCCACCACCCCCTCGATCCGCGATAGAAGCCACACGTGACCCACAACCAATCCGGAAGGTCACCTTCTTCGAAAAACAAACAGGACCGCATGACGTGGCTAACCAATCCATTCCCACAATCATCAGCCAAATGGCCATATGTAGGAGTACTAAGTCAATCACGACTTCAGATCCCCCAACATTCAACACACAACCATTCAGATCCCCACTTAGCTTCCATCACACCACCCATAGGTGTCTCAACAAACAAAGGACAAGAGAGCGTGCACCCTAACCAAAAATATAAGCAAAAGAAGTAGACATAAAATGAACGGATGCACCCGAATCAAATAAACACATGTGCCCAAGTGCTATAACATAAACCATACCTTCCACTAGCAATACCAGGCTCCTGGATCTCTAAGCCAAGTTAAGTAGCTAAAACTCTCGCTTCCGAGACCCTGCCCGGCGTAGATGTAGTCTTCCCTTCTTAGGATCTCTCCCCTGGGAGGTCGCCCTCCTTGAACACGAATGGCGCATCGGTCGTAAACCGCCTCGAGGGAGGCTGGGTGTTTTGTCGCCAGAATTTAGGCACCACCTCCGCGTCCCGTCAGCACCAATTTGGCACATGTCCGGGCCCTATGTCCCCAATCAGATTCCCACCGGCTTGCCCTTACCGCATGGGCAACTTCCGCGGACTGCCTATCCCTGGGCGCTTAGCCCTCTTGTATCCCTCGACTCGAAGTCTCCAAACCTAGAATTCTTGTTTCTTTCCTTCTGTACCTCAAGTCGCCTCCTCCTCAGCCAACTGTGGCTCAGGCCACCACCTCACCCGTAGGTGCGGCATGTATGAGCCACCTGAGTCTCGACCGTTCAAATTTCGCACCCTCTTGAAACTGCTCGCTCTCATTTGCTCTTCGCCACCATACGTTGTGCATACCCCGAGTTAATAGTAAATTGGGAGGCATACCTTGCCATGCCAGCCATACCCCTTGCCGCAGTGCACAAACTCCCGCATTCTTCGTCTCCCCATGGCCTCGTGAAAATACTCGCCGAGGTCTCCTCGACTAAGTCCACCCTCTACTGCGGGTGGGCACATCATGGTGCTCTTAACCATATCCCACTAACTCCGTCGCCCATCCTCACATGCTGGAGGCTAGGAGATACTCTCCACTCCTCGTGGACTCTAAGACATCCAGATCTTCTTCACTTCCTTTAGCCAATGTTCGGGCCCTCAAGGAAGCTCGATACCACCCCGAAACACCGGGGAACAAGTGCCTGAAATCCCTGGACAACGTGACGTCCATCTTCTTCGAATGACCCTTCTGAGTAACGCTACTCCTTCTCCAAATTCTATCCTCTCAGACCGGTGAAGAGGATCTCACAGTCGTTCACCGTCGCCCACTCTTCTTCCTCTAATCATCGCCTATAAATATGGAAAAAGACAATTAGTTATCATACGTCATGGTACAAGAACCAATAATAACTCAAGGGTTCTCAACATCAATTTTCCATGTGATATGCAATCTTACCGCTTATCACGATCTTACCCGACATTCAGGACAGTTGCACTTGGTATAAGAATCATTACACACTAACCAACACCATGGAAAATCCATACAAGCATTATAATATCTAAACTCGTTATATCATGCTTATAATCACAATTCAACATGTTATCACATAGTCTCATGTAACATGTTATCTTTAAATACCCTTCAATAGCTGTCACTGTTAGGAAGCCTTATACCATATATGAAAATCATATCATCCCTCAATAGCACAAACCTAGCACTAAAAACCTAAGCTCCCATGATCATAAATTTTTAAAGTGTGCTTGGGGAATCCTTTGTGTATCTATTGAAATCTTCCTTTAATCTCCCAAGGATTTATCCCTTAGCCTCGATACCAACTCTCATTACACCTCGAATTCCAATCGATGTGATTTATGTTACTATTTTACTGACCCGATTTTTTTCTTTCACAACTTGAGTCTAAACTTCACTTTGGAGTAATCACTTGAAACGTAAATAAAAACACTACTCCAAGCCCAAACATACACACATATTCCAGACAGAGTTAACTCAATGTACCCAAAACTATACGCTTACACTTGATCAAAATAACATTTACATAATAAAGTTCCAAACTAGTGGCTACACAAGCCAAATATACAAATGAATCCACAAAAGATACCAATCACCTAAATATATAAAGGTGAATATCCACATAACACCAAATATTCATCAAAACGTACGCCAACCACCAACAAGCTAAGGTTGGCATACAAACTTCCCCATCCTTAAAAACCCTTACGTCCAACTTCCATGTCACGTACCGTCTCGTGACCAGATCTAAGGTGGAGGGAAATAACGGGGTGAGTTCGACAACCTCAAGAGTGAATCCCATACAAGCCATGCTCATAAAGACATTTCAATTTATACATAATTCAAGATATCTCAAAACATGAGCATTTTACAAATAATAGGTTGATGATGGAAACACATGAATGCAATACTACCACCATCTCAACCCCTCATCAGTGACTCTTTTGGGCTTTCACCCAGGGACTAGCCGATCATCCCAGAACAACGACAAATTGCTGGGACTTACCACCCAAGGATATGCCCACATCCCGTATAACGACAAATTGCTGGGACTTACCACCCAGGGATATGCCCACATCCCGTATATTTGTGACCCTTTCTGGGACTACATCCCAGGGACTAGTCATCGTCCCGTGTCCACTACATCAATACGACTCACACGCCTTCATACCCATGTCAGAGCTTTAAAACAATTTCACAAAGCATTCAACCACATGGATATTTAAAAACACATGTACTACATCTAAAGATTTCATATATATAAAAATATACATTTATATATCACTAGAAAATCACATAATCAAAGCACCGAATGGTACAAATTCCCACAACATCAAACCACGCACAAATCGAGAAGGTTATAAGATCCCCTACCTTCCCGATTAAAATCCGCGAAGTCTTCCAAGGAAGTCAAACCCGAGGCTACTCCAAAGGATCTCGCAACAATGTCATAAGCATTCCTTAGCCTCTCACAACTGTGTCACATAAAATTACTCAAGTGGTCTATTACTTTATCACCACTGACTCACATATATTCTTATACCTTCCAACATAAACCTTGATCCCCAAGTCGCACTCTCTTACACTTTTACTAGATAAACATTTAACACCCTCACGGTTACACAAACAACACACTAACACAAACACTTCTGTATTCCTATTCCATATTACTCATTTGAAGATAAGGTGCCAAAAGGGGTTCTCCAACTGGAATCACCCAAACGGAAAGCACCGAAACTCGAGTTATGTCCCCTAAACAACCCGACTATTCTATGATCAAAACTCAAGCATAAATTCGCTGAATGATAGCCCCTCTTCAGTTGAAATTTTTCGCCACATAGTCTAATTTGAGTGGTACCTATTTCGGATGTTTAGCGTGTCCTTGAAGTTCATTAAAATGCAAAACTCAACTGTTCTAAATCGGATAAAGAAACAATGCTATGACCAAATACTAACACTGGTCAAAATAGAAAATCCAGCCCTCGAAAATGCCTAGATTTTATGATTTTCCCCACTTTTTCCATAAGTTTCCAACCCAATCAACCCCAACACTCAAACACACATCAAAGCCACTCTATTAAACCCAAAACAGCTTCCAAAACACATCTTAAAGAAGAATCTAGGGTTTTGCAACCCATCACTTAACCAATCTGGGCGTTACGATGAAACCCTAGCTTTCAAAAGAGAGAGAAATTCATGAATCATACCCCTCTCTATACAAAAATCCCTCAAATCCTTACACAAATAACCAACCAAACCCTGTGAAAAAGGGACCATTTACAATAATCAAACCAAAACCCTTACCTTTGCTCAATCTCCTTCCTTCTCTTCCTTCTCCTTTCCTCGTTCTTTCTTCTTCCTCTTTCCTCCTCTTCTTCACATTTTTTCCTAACTCTATTTGAGCAAAAATGAGAGCTATCCCCTTTTCTGCACTAGTTTTACTTTATACCCATTTTTACTTTAAAGTTCACTAATAGCAATTCTAAGCCATTAACTCTTCTATTTGCATATCACATTCCGATCTTATACATCACCACTAGGGACTTTCATTACCACCCAGTGAAACCCTGCTGCAATTTACCAATTTACCTCTCGCTTCTAGTATTAAACCCGGTCTATCGCTTTATTTTCTAGAAAAATAATATTTTTGGCTATTGTAATAATTCGGTGTTGCTGTTGGCTTTGAGGCTTTATGATGTATACATGTATTAGAATGTTGTAATTTTAATATATGTTGTAAAAGAGTAAAATTTTAAACTCTTGAAACTATTGTGTATAGTTGATGTATGATGATGAGTATTGTAGTATGGGCCCAAGAGCCGTTTACTCATGCCATTCCTATGATGCGTTGATGATTGGGACATGTGGTTCTTGCAGAGCTCCCCGCACAAGAAAGACTCGCCCGATTCGCAGTGAGTCGTGGCTCTGGGTTGCCCAACATTCACGAAGTTTCCGGTTGAGGGAAGTTAACGGACACCCCGACGGGGCTACAAAAGATGTACAATGAGTGATTTTGTGACAAAAAATGACAAAAAAACCACCTCATTGCTTATAGAAAAAGAGGCTAGCAGATAGAAAGTCGAAAGAAAATGAGGTTAAAGTTTTCAATATTTTTACTTACTACTTCAATCAAATTTTATTTATTTTAATTCATCAATATAAAGATTAAATAATTTAAGAATTTATACGTTGTTATAATTTTATCTATATTTGATTTTTTTTTTAATTATAGTAAACAATCAAACATGAGAAAATCATTTTTTTTTAGCATTTTTTATTTTCTTAGTATTTTCCAAAAACCAAACACAACCTTAATGTCTTCTTTTATTATAAAGGGTAAAACTTCTTCCCCTTGAATGGGAAGATGGTTTCACAATGAAGCCTGGTTGTAGTAGGATCGAAGAAGCCGAATCTTGGGTGCTCCTTCATGGCAGGAGACTGGCTTGGAAGATAGGTACCAGACGACTCTTAGTACAATTTGATAAAAGGGCGGGAATAGATTGCAAATCTCCATGCTAATGTGATACAGGAATGCGGTTGGAGAAAATTTGGGTGATAAGCGTCAATCACATCCTTAGGGGTGTAAATGAGTCAAGCTATTCATGAGCTACTCAAGCTTTACTTATAAAATACTTGAATTCGACTAAGAGTTAATCGAATTGTGTCGCGACCCAGTTGGCCAGGGAAAGGAGACTTCTTGTCGCGATAGAAGGGTTTTATGTTGTAACATAGTTTGGTCAGGCTAAGAGTTTTCTTATCACGACATAATGAGCTGTAGCTCGAGTAGCTTGTTGAGTTAAGTTGAGTTTGAGTATCACAATACTCGACTTGACCTGCTTGCGAGCTTAATCGAGTTTTACTATTTTATTAATTGAGTCGATTTTGAGTCAAGTCGAGTTTAAGTATAATTTTTTATTTGATGTCAAGTCGAGTAGCTTCACCGCCGATTAAGTCGAAGCCAATATCAAGTCGAAAGTTAGAACTCGGTTTTTAATTGATCCAAGCTCGAGTTTGGCTCTATTTTGACTCGATTACACCCCTAACCATGTTGCAGACAAGATGTCCAAGATGGCCGGCGATAGCCAAAATCGCCTTGCCCTTTGATAACAACCTCACCAGCGAAGGGTTCGAAAGGTTTAGAAAGCTTGATTATTCTATGATGCTTTGGGTTTGTGCCGATACGAGTGATTGTTTTCAAATAAGGTTTAGATAGTTTTTTTTAAGAGACAAATAATTTCATTTATTCAAACCAATAATACATTTATAGAAACATAAAATAAAAATCGCTAAAAATCATAAATCATGAAACAACATCTAAGTGGATAACATAATAAATCGACACAAAGCCTATAAATTTGATAGTTGAGCCTACACATTTGATATTACTTTTTGTGACTATAATACATATGACTCAAGTTTTGCAGTATATTGACGATTATTAATTTGATTTATTGTTTCTAATCATATATATTTTGCTCATCTAAATCGCCAGAACACAAATAAACATTATACCATAACGACGATAACCATATGCGTATGAAGATGATGACAATCACAAGTGCGCCAAGGCGGCGACTAAACGACGAAAAACAAATAAAAACTTCTGTAAAATAACCACTTTATTGAGAAATAAAAATATGGAAATAGGTATGAAGACGTGATTTCAGACAAAAAAATGATCAAAAAAATCACTCCTCTTGCTAAATGAAAAGAGGTTAGTAGATAAAACATCGAGAGAAAAATGAGGCTGTAAAGATTAGAAAGTTGCCTCAGATATTTCAATCATAATAACTATAACTATGTTTTCGAAATAAAACCTTATACATGCTTTTAAAACATTTTATCTCTTTCTTTTTGGTAAGGAGTGATTGTTTATATCCTTGAAGGTCAATATCACCTAAATGCAAATAGACAAACTTTTACTTTATTTAACATTAATTTTTGTTTCATTATTCCAAGTGTTGGGATTTTATTTAAATGATTTATTTATTTTATCTTAAAAAGGTTAGTATTATAAAGTTCGTATTTTGGAAAATTACCATGTTAAGCTTGATCATGATTATGAAATTATTATTTTAGGGTTAATATATAGGTTTATAAATATAAGTTTTTATACAGATTCATATAGAAAAAAAAAACAAAAGAGAAAATAAAACAGAAAAAAAAGAAAGAAAATAGATAGATAAATGGTGTATTAGATTTTGAGCTTAAAAAGGTTAAAAGAGTTAGAAGCATTTAATATTGGAGATTGTTATAAATTTGATCTCTCTTAATATATATATATATATATAACCTATTTTTATTTTCCTTTGAAATTTTATTTTTTACTTTTCTCTCTCCATTTTTTTAATTACTTCCGGTTTCAAATAGAGCTTAAGGAAAATAATTTTCTCATATTTGATTTTATTATAGAAAATATAAAAGAAAATCAAATATAATCAAAATTTCGCAGCGTTATATATATTTTTAATCTCCTATCCAAGTGCCTAATCAAATAAAATAGAGAGGAAAATAAAAATAGGTTTAAATTTAATAAACTAATTATATATGTTTATTTATTTTTTAAAGTTAAGCACTTTAATTACAATATAGTAAATTATCCTTATTGAGACTTGAATACAAGACCCATCTTCTTCTTATATCTTACATTTTTGAAACTTTGAGTGCTTTACCACATGAGTTAAGCATGATGGACATATATATTTATTTAAACTCGTTATATTTGTTTCGGGAGCACATATGATGAAATTTAAAAAGTATGTACTAAAGAATTTTGGTTATATTTTATTTTTATTTTTTTCACTGTGAAACTAAATATAGGGAAAATAATTTATGTTAATATTTTTTTTTCTTTTCTTGATACTTTATGGTTCCAAATGGAACCTATATAACAAAGATAAACAAATAAAATGGATTTAATAAACATATAAAATTAATTTATTAAGTTTAAACATATTTTATTTTTTCCTCAAATTTTTATTTCTTTCCACTTTTCATTTTTATTTTCCTCTTTATTTTTTTCTTAGTATTTTTCAGATTCCAAATAAAACCTTATATTATTTTATAAAAAATAGTTTTTTTGACCGCGATAAAAATAGTTCTAAAAATTATTTTTAAAAAATGTAATATTTGAAAATGGTTCCTGAATGTTTTAATAAACAAAAGGCTTTTTTTTCATAAGCAATGTCTATTGAAACATTGAAAATGTTCTTAAGCTATTTTAAAAATAACTTTTGCCTATTAATCAAGTATAATCATTTTTAAAACAACTAATAAAAGTTTATTATAAAATAGTTTGAAAATATTTTATGTAATTTATTAATGACCTAGGAGTGACAGTATTTAAAAAAAAAGAGAAAAGAAAAAAAAGTCTAGACCTAAAATAATCGAAATATTTTAAAGATATTTTGGAATTAAAATGCTTTGATACCTTTGAGGGTGTCCAACAAACATGGTATCAAATGCCTTTAAAGTCATATTTGATAATGTTTTGTTAGAGAATCTATCAAATACTTTTTTATAAAACACTAGAAACGAATCTTTAACTTCTTAAAGGTGTTTTTTTTCCAGTTTTATTATATATTTTATTTTTCTTTAAGAACACCTTTTAAGTTGGAATTATTTTCTAAATATACTATCAAAAGAACTCTAAAAGTATTAATAGGTATAGTGTTAGGCACTTAAAAAAAGTCTACTGACAAAATTATGGGTGCTTTTCTTAACCTTGCTATTTTTAATCTTTTAAACAAAAAAAAAAAAAAAAAAGGAAAAAGCACTGAAAATAACCTTGATACATTTATATATATATATATATATATATATATATATATATATATAGTATATATATATATATATATATATATATATATATTTATTTATTTATTTATTTGATAAGCCTAACAAAAGACCCATGTACCCTCATTTTTTATTTTTCAATTTTTTAATAATCAATTCTTAGATTTCTATTTGTTAGGGTTATTAATTTATAAGTCATATTTTTATTTTGAATAATCTTGGTTTTTATACGTCAATTAACTTAATGTCCTATTTTGTAGGTTAGTGGTTTATTTTTTTAGGTTAGTGATTTAGCACTTGTTAATTTATTTTGTATTTAAATATTTTTGAAGTTAATGGAAAGTAGAAAAGAGAAAAATTCCAAGTCGTGGTTCATTCTCATCGGAAAAAAAACATTTTTATATTATTTTATTTTAAGCTATGACTGGTACCTAACATGATCAAATGTGTGGTAACCACGAAGAATTGAAAAATAAAAGATAAGGCTAATTGGATACGGTTTTGAAAACTGATTTTTATTCTTAAAAACAAATAAATTAAAGAAAACATAGAGAATATGTTTTTTTTCTTTAAAATAACTGAAAATGCTAAATTTAGAGAGAAATAACGGTTTTCATAGAATGCTAAGAGTTTATTTTGCTTCGATTTTTGAAAAACTCGCTGAAACAGTTTTAAAAATACTGTTAATATCGTTTAAATAAGCTTTCAAAACTTTTTCGTTTCTACGACTTTGCTTTATGTTATTCGTGTTTTTTTATAATAAAAAAATTGGGAATCAAATATATTATTCATGTTCATTAAATGGTTATTGATGTGTTTTCAAAAATATAAATCAAATAATAAAGAACAGTTTTAAAAAATAAGAACAAAAAATAACCTAAGTGTTAATTGAATGATTACGATGGTTGTAAAAACTAATTTTAATAATTTAAGAAAACTCATTTATTGATTGTAGTATTCCCGAAAGTGAAAATAAAAAATTGTTATTAAGAACAAATTTTGAAAATATAGAGTATACTATTTTGATGTTATTTTGAAAATTTTGTTATATGATTTTAGTTTTTTTTTTTTGTGGTTTTTATGTTAAAAAAAAATATTTGAAAACCAACAAATTTTTTTTTTTCTTATTATCATTGTTCTCCTCGTTTTGTAAAATAACCCCTTTGAATTGCGGTTATGATCCTGCTGAAGTGTGAAGTTGGTTAGGATCATTTTACTGAAAACCATTTTGTAAAAATTTGTAATTATCAAAAATGTTTTTTAAGTTTATTTTGGTAAATAATAGAAAACTATTTTTTTTTATGTAAAAAAAAAACAAAAAAATATTTTAGAAATAGTTATTATTTTAGGTGATTAGATTAAAAGACCATTTCAAAACCTAATTTTGGAAATTTGAATATTTAACATGATTTTAATAAAAATAACCTTCTTATTTTTTTTACAAAAAAGTAACCTATTATTCTAAGATAAAATCTTAAGATAAGAAAAAAGAGAGGAAATAAAAAATAAAAAAACATAAAGTCCGTACATTTACTAGAAACAACTCTCTGCTTCTGGTTTATTATATTTTTCTGTTTTTTACACAGTACTACACGTTCTTTCTTGTACCGACCTTCCCTTTCCTCCCGACTCTCACAACTCCCTCTGTTGGAGCAAGAAACCAGTCGTTTCGAATCGAAGATCAGGGAAGACATCCAACGCTCGACATGGCTCTATCAACATCTCTCCGTTCCAATCTCATCAAACCTCTCACTGCCCTCGCCGCCTCATCATCCACCCACCGTCTCCGCCGTCCCTTCTCCTCCTCCTCCGCTGACGACACCACCGTCCTCACCATCGAGACTAGCGTCCCCTTCATCGGCCATAAATGCGAGCCGCCCTCCCGGAACGTCGAAACCACTCCCAGGGAGCTGCTCGGATTCTTCCGCGACATGGCGTTGATGCGGCGGATGGAGATTGCTTCGGATTCCTTGTATAAAGCCAAGCTGATCCGCGGTTTCTGCCATCTCTACGATGGGCAGGAAGCGGTGGCGGTCGGTATGGAGGCGGCGATTACTAGGAAGGATTGTATTATCACGGCGTATCGCGATCACTGTATCTACCTCGGCCGCGGCGGAACCCTATTCGAGTGCTTCTCTGAGCTCATGGGCCGCCGGACTGGGTGTTCCAGGGGAAAGGTGGTTCCATGCATTTTTACAAGAAGGAGAATGGTTTCTATGGCGGCCACGGTATTGTCGGAGCTCAAATTCCTCTTGGTTGTGGAGTGGCCTTTGCGCAGAAGTACTCCGCTGATGAGACTGCATATCTCGCCATGTACGGGGATGGAGCTGCGAATCAGGGACAGTTGTTCGAGGCGCTTAATATGGCGGCGCTTTGGGATTTGCCGGCGATTTTGGTTTGCGAGAACAATCACTGTAAGAAATGATTTTATATGATTGGAATCGGTTGTTCTGTGAGTTTGAATTTATTTGAACTTTTTTTGGCAGATGGAATGGGTACGGCAGAGTGGAGAGCGGCCAAGAATCCAGCTTATTACAAGCGTGGGGACTATGTGCCTTGCGAAGGTAATTTTTACATGCTTCTTATTGGACTTTCAGGAATCACGATTATGGATTGCCATGGACTTTTAATTTTGTGATTTCTTGGGTTACTCGAAGTTGTGTCATATTCTTGAAGTGATATTTCTATAATTGAACTGAATTGGTGATAGGGACGTGACTATTTTGTTATCGATACTGGTTGCTTGTTGCGGAAAGCTACATATGTTATTTTTATTTTAAAATTCAAGTTTTGACAGGCTAAGTAGCAATTAAAGTTAAGAGGGTCTGTGTCCAAAGTTGATCAAGTTGTCACAATTTTCATGGTTGGTTTTGTGGTTGCAAATAGATTTTCTGGTTTAACTTTTTAATGAGCAACATCACTTTCTTTAATCGTATTCTAGGCTTCTAGCTGATCTTCCTAAGGACTTCATTTTTGTATAAACATCAAGTTGTACTTATTTTGTCCTATCTGTAGTTTGGACTTCCCAAGTACGTAAAAAGATTTTGACCATAGGGAATGTTTTCATTGATGGACTCATCATGGTTTGCTCATGATGTAAGCTAAGATAATTTTAACGATATAAAAGATTGTGTTAAAGAATTTTTTAGCTTTGATTCATGGCATGTGAGTGTTCTACAAAGTATAGCATCAAGGGAAAATAAACTAAGTTGTGAAATAAGTTGTATTTATCAACACGTATGGAATTGGGGGCTTACTCAGTCTCTTGTTGGTTTAAGAACAGTGAAGACTTTTTTATCTGGGTGCTTTAAGGGGTATATGGGCTGTGGGGAGTGGGAGGATTTCTGTCTAGAACTGTGTAATATTAGAGGGCATTGGAATGGCCTGTGGTGCATTGGTGGCAATAGGAATGTAGTCTGTTTTCTTGAGTAAAGGAGAAACTGCATAAGAAGTTGAGCAACAGTGCAATGTTTTTTAGATTTTATTAAAGAGCGTCACTTTGGGGGAGTCCCTTTGGCTGGTGCTCCTTTTACTCTGTGTGGGGGGTTGAATAACTAATTTCTTCTAGGTTGGGCAGCTTCTTGGTAGCATAAGGTTTTATCTATAGTAATAATAATAGTAGTAGGAAAAGTAAGGGCTCAAGGACTACTGTTATCTCAACAACTAACTTATACAAAAGGGACTCCTTTACTTTCAATGGTTTAGGGGACTGAGGCAAGGTGATCCTCTGTCCCTGTATCTTTTCACCTAGCACTGGAGGCTCTCTCTTGTATCCTAAATACCGCAAAGGGAGGGGGATTCATCTTGGGAGCTTAGTTGGTGGAAAAGGAGGAGTGTGACAGGCGGTGTCCCATTTAGTTCTTGTTGATGATATTCTTATCCTCCATGATGTCTTAAAGGAGAATGTAAATACTTGAGTTGGAGTTGGACTTTCATGTGGTTTGAAGCAATCTTGAGCCTCTAGATCAATTTGGAGAAAAGCAAGTTAATTCCTATTGAGGATTATTAATACGGAGTATCTTGTTGAGGTCTTGAGGTGCATAGTGGGATCTCTTACTTCCAAATATCTTGTCCTTCTACTAGGAGCTTATTTCCATGTCAATCCTCGTGTATGTGATGTAATTGAGAAAAGATTACAAAAACAACTTCCTTTGAGGGAAGAGGAAGGCTAATTTCATTTAAGAGCATTGTTTCTAGATTACTAATTTACTTCATGTCTCTCTTCACTATTCCAAAGAAGGTGAGTTTGGAAAACATCCAAATCGAAATTCCTTGAGATCGAGCTGTACATGGTAAATTAGTATCTAATTTTCCAACAGTAGTAAGGATTTGAGCATTGAAGTATATTTACCCTCAATGAATCTTATCTTGGCAAGAAACAGAAAATTTGCTTGCAGGAGTGACTACCTTTGGAAGCAAATAATTTTAAGGAAGTATGTGAAAGAAGTGAATGGATGGTGATCTTAAGGAATGAGAGTAGGGTTTGGGATGGGATGTAGGAGGCTATCATAAGTAGGTACGAAAAATAGAATGTTCTTCAAGGTGGGGAATGAGCAAGAGTAAAGCTTTGGAAGGATTGGTAGTGTGGGGTAAACCTTAGGTAAAACTTTTCTCAATTGCATATACAAAAAATGCAAGGGTAGCTGAGGTGTGGGAGCAAATTGGGGAGGGAGGATGTTGGAACCCTAAATTTATTTACATATCCATGATTGGTAATTAAAGGAGGTGGGGGCGGCCTTTTCAAGCAATTTCTGATGCAGTCAGTTTGTAGTGGTTTTAAGGATAAGATGGTGTGGCATGATGCAAGTGGTGACAATTTCTCAATTAATTGTTTTTATTCCCTTATCTATTCAGAAAGTACAGAGGTAGTCCTTTCAAGCATTGTTTGAAA
Source organism: Tetrastigma voinierianum (assembly GCA_016808115.1). NCBI lineage: Eukaryota > Viridiplantae > Streptophyta > Magnoliopsida > Vitales > Vitaceae > Tetrastigma > Tetrastigma voinierianum. The sequence continues at coordinate 41,588 of JAEQBH010008663.1, forward strand.
TCCTTAGATCTGGAGAGGGTGTGCTTTTTTTTTTTTTGATGTGGAAGCTACATTGTTGGAGGATTTTGAGGTTGGATTACTTGTAGAGAGAGAGAGAGAGAGGGGGCGAGGGGAAGAAGATTCTACATATATGCTATTTGTAATAATGTGTGATGACATTAGAAATAGTTGATCATATATCCTCTTACATTACATTTATTTGCAATTATAGGCCATGCTCCTCCCTCGGCAAAGGGGAGGTAAGGCTTGGTTTGCCTTTGAAGCCAAATCCTTTGATATTGAGGTAGAAGAAGTGTCAAAAGGCCTAAGAGGATGCATCTGGGAGAGAAGAAAGGGGGTTACTGATCACCGATTCGGGGCGAGCGCTTTAACCCGCTCTATCAAGGGCTTAGAAGCCTGTGTTAGGGTGTCTAGTGTACCAGTTTGGGGAAACGCCTAGGACGAGGAGGGAAGGCGGTACATAATGGAAAAGGGTTCAAACCAAGTGGATAGTTTTATCTGTTGTTCGGTGAGGGACGGTGGGAAAAGCTATAACCACAAGCTTCTGGAAGGAAAACGCAGAAACAGACGGAGGATCTCGTCGAAAAATTATGCCGCTTAGAATAAGATCCAAATAAGAAACTCAATGGGAGAGAATTTTTAGAAGCCGTGCAAAGGGAGGAGAAGGGTGAGGAAGTCGCCTACAAAGCCAAGCACTGGGGATTACAGTTTACACCTAGATCCTCGGCAGAGATCCCAGACTCGAGAAGACACCTGGGAAAAGCGTGTGTCTGTCAAAGCTCTGGGAAGACGGGTCCCAGAAAGGTCAGACACCCGCCTGGATAGATGTTTGGTCAAGGATGGGGTGAAGGGTCTTCTCAGATCCTCGGAGGTCAACTCGAGAAGTCAATATCGCGCACAACATCGAAAATCCTTGCCGTGTAACCGGGAAGCGGGCCTTCGCTTGAGCTTCGAGAGTAAAAAGGAGGTGGATCGCATGTTGATGTTTGGGAGAGACGCTGTGGCCAACTGTCTCCTTAAGAACCCGGGAGAATACCCGTTACAAAGAGCTGGGGTGGGAACCTCGCAGGAGAAAGCTCAGAGTAATGAATGCGGCACTCTATGGAGCCTAAAATTCGAGAAAATCTGAGATGCCTTCTGGCATTTAGTAGTAGATGACAAGGAGATGCTCGCCGAAATGGTGGTTTGGCGAGGGTTCTGTAAAGTCGGGAAGTCCGAACCCTCAAAATACAAATAGGTGATGGCAGCGAACAAGGTCTTGATTTAGTTATGGCGTGGAATTGTCTCCATCCTACGACCGTGACGAGCTCGTAGCAAACGAGAAACCCCAGCTTCTGCAGGGGCGACGATGGAGGAACACGCGCTGGGGAGAGAGTGAGCCTAGGGGAAGCGCAATTGCAGCAGGAGATGTGGGTGACAAGCATCCAGTCATGTCAACCCAGACCCAACGACGGTCCCCGAGTCGATCCGTCAACAAAGGGACAAAAGTACAGTAGAAGAGACTAGTAGGCGTGACCAATCCAAACCCTACATACACGTGCGGTGGGCTGTCTTACAAAGGTGGTTTAGCCACAAAGGGCAACAGAGGTTCGGGCCCGCTTCATAACCCAGAGGGAGACCCATTCACTTTGAGGCTGTTGTTAAAGGGGAAGAAGGGTTTTGGGTCTAATCCAGGCCTAAGCCTAAATAACCCTATTATGAAGGGCTTGACATTCCTGAAGGAGGGATGGCCTCAAATTAATCCCTTTCAAGCCCTAAGGGGACACCGAGGCTTCCATCCTCGGCTACAGCATGACGCCATGGTGGAGGGAGTGAGGGATCGCGACTTCAGAAGGAAGGGAGAAAGCCACAAAGGACGAGTCTTACCAATTATCTTTGAGACCCAGAGACCGAGGCTCATTCGTCAGATCCAGATTTGTTAAACAAGTTTGAGATTTCAACACCTACGCTGTTAACCCTCTCTGCTTTTTTGGCCTACTCTTTAAGGGGGTTCCTTCAGTTCTGGGGCTTACACGTCCCAGTGACGAGGAGGAGGGCAGGCCTTTGGCAATCAGAAGGAGAACGGCTGGAGGGGGGAACCGGCCAAGAAGGACCGATGGTGCTTTAAAAGAGGAGGGAGATTCAACGAGGCACTCCTTAGCAAAGGAAGGGTATGAAAGTTGGGAGGATAGTATGTTGGTAAAATTTAGCGAATTTATGGGATTCTCGAATGTGGGCTTTAAGCCTTATATTATTGATCTCATGTGGTAGATGTTGAATAACCAGAATAAAAGACCGAAAATGGGACAAACGTAAGTGTCCAGGTGTGAACGTGAGCTAAAGAAGTCAGAGGCACAACAAACCATGGGCGTAAAAGAAGGAAAAGAAAATAGAGATTGGAATCTTTTTGTTAAATTAGATGAAGATCAAAAATTTTATCAGGAATGTGAGGGCGGAATAACTTTTCAAAAGAGAAAAGTTATTAAATAGTTCATCAGGGATTAGCAAGTGGACCTGGTTCACCTGCAAGAAACAAAGGTTCAAGATATGACCCTTAGGGGATGGCCAGTTTCAAAATGGAGATTTTCAACCAGGTATTGTAATGATGCTTCTCGGTCTTCTCGAGGCATCTTTGAGCGGATAAGAGAAACTTGTGAGGCCATCGAGACAATGAGCGGTCTCTTTGTTCTTCCGAAATGCGAGGACTGCTTAAATGGATCTTCTGGAATGTTTGTTTCATGGTCCGTGCTACCTAATCTAAAGGAAGACTGTGGGAGGAACTGGTCGCAGGAGAGGCTATGGTCAAACCATGGTGTATCAATGATTTAATGCTTCCATTTCACCTAGTGAAAGCAATAGCGGGCGTAAGAGTTACTCAGATAACAAGTTTGCATTGTTGTTCTCGATAAATCAAAGAGTGGACTTGCCTTGGCAGGGAGGTCCTTTTACTTGGAGTGGTGGCAATAATGGCCGGGTGATGTCTGTGGATCGATTGTGTTCTTAGTTCTCAGGGATCGGGAAAGTTATTTCAGTAGGGTGACCCAAAGTACTCTACCTAGACCGGTACCACTTCCCTATTCTCTTAGATGGAGGAGGTATCAGATTAGGCCCCTCCCCCTTCCGGTTTGAAACTATGTGGCTGAAATTTAAAGGTTTTAAAGATCTCCTTAAAGGGTGGTGGCAAGGGTTAAGTTTAGTAGTTTTGCAGCCCCATCCGTCGAAAAGCCGAAGGATTAAAAGGCAAGCTGAAGGTGTGGAATAAGGAGGTCTTTGGCAATGTGGGAACTAGAAAGGCTGAGGCCTTACATAGAGGGATCGATAACCCGAGATGAGAGGGAGCTCTCCTAGAGGAATTCGAGGAGAGCAAAAGCTGTGGATGACTACAAAGGTGGTCCTGTTGTAGGAGGTTTCTCGAGGCAAAAGTCAAGAGAGTCAGGGCTTAAACAGGGGATAGAAAACACCTATTTCTTCCATAGAATGGCCAACTCGCATAGAAGTAAATGCAATAAACAAAATTAAAATTAATGGAAGTTGACTCACAGAAGATAATGCCATTCAGAAAGGGATTGTAGACGCATTTAAAGGCCCATTGTCGGAGTAGTGGATATGCTTTGCTTTCCTAATATCCCTTCGAGGCTTTTGTGAACTGAGGATGTCAAGTGTACTTCTGAAGTTAGGTTTACTCGAGAAGAAGTCTGCACCCATTTCAAATTCAACGGGTGAAGGCCTCAGCCGATGGCTCTTTTTTTTTATCGCCGGTCTTTAGCTTAGAGTTTGTTAAGGATGAAGTGATGGATTTCTTCAAGGAGCTTCTATGAGAAGAAGAAGTTTCCAGGAGAAGCTTAAATGCTACCTTCGTGTTGATTCTCAAAGGAAATGTAGAGGATATCAAGGACTATGTGCCCATTAGTCTACTAGAGGATCGATAAGATCTCGCCAAGGTCCCGAAGCACAGGTTTATAAGGTTATTGACTAAGTGGTCTCCCCATCCAAAATTCTTTCGTGGAAGGAAGGCAAATCTCTCGATGTCGACCTAATTGCGAATGAGGTCAGGGACTCTTGTCGAGAAGGAATGGTTCAGAAGTTAGACATTGAAAAGGCTTACGACCATTTAAATAGGAGTTTGTGCTTGAGGTAATGAGGAGAAAGGGTTTTGGCCAAAGATGGTCATTTCTGGATCTTCCGGTGCATGTCTACGCCTTCAACTTAATCAACAAGCCCTACCGGTTTTCTTCTAAGGGGACCCCTATCCTCGTATCTCTTTGTCTTGGGAATGAATATTTTAAGCCGTTTGATAAACAAGGCTGTGGAAGGGAACTTCTGTTCACCGTAAGATCTTAGGTGGAGGGAGGAGGAGGAGCCGAGTTGTCACCCACTCTGCGCCGATGATACTCTTGCATCGTTTCAGAATTTAGAGAATCCTCGACCTACTGGCTTGTTTCTGTGGTTCAAAACCGGCCGAGTCCCGGCACGACTCGGCCGATTCAGAATCGACTCTACCAAACCGTGTCGACACCGACACCGCATACTCGAGACACGCATGGAACCGGTAGAAACTCGCATAATCCCCAGACAACTCCAGAACTCGGCCAGTTTCCGAGACAACTTGGTGGACTCCTATTGAACTCAACAAATCGAATCTCTCTCGCACGAAGGGTTGAAAAGGCTGAAATTTGAAAATCTCCTCGTAGATTCCTCCGAAAATCCAAAAGACCTGCGGATATAATTTCATATCCCAACAAGAATACAAAAAAACGAACCCCCGCCTCGCAATTTGCTTTCTTCGCAAAACCTAAAAACGTGCTCTTCTTCCGAACTGACCGGAGATTTTGACATTGAAATCTCAAGAAGAAAGAAGAACTAAGAAGAGCTAAGAGGAGGAAAGAAATCTCGATTGAAAAGAAAACGATTGAAAGTTGAAACTGGATCTCATTCTCCCCTTCCGCACGTCGCCCGTCGCCGGCCAGCCGCGCTTGCTCCAAAACCCCGCCAGGCCGGGGCCTCCTTCACCCTTCTTCCTGTGACCGCCTCCCGCCCCGACGACTTCACCTCCCTCCTCCTCCCTCCCCGAATAAAATCTGCACTTGTGTCATATTCGAAGACGCCGTTTTCATTGTTTAAATTTATATATATATATATATTATTAATTTTATAATCCACATATTTATCGATTTAAACATAATTAACTATAAGTAGGGGTGACAATTTCCTTCGATACTTGATCCCAATAAAGGAGGGTATGGAGGAACATTTTAGACCCAATTAAATATTCCGGTAATCGGATTTAGAGATGGGTCTGAGTATATCATATCCGTTCTTGACCCGAATACCCAGATTTAATATATAATATATAAATATAATAAATATTTATTTATATTAAAAAACCTTAAAGTTAAAAACATACTAGATTTTAATCTTTTCTTTTTACACTTCTTTTTCCTGATCACAATAATTCTTATTACTATTATACTGGATGAATTATTTTCTTAATATTCATGATTTAAAACAATTCATTTCACAAGTTGAATAGGTATTTGGGTAGGTATGCGATACAAGATAAAAATCTAAAATCCATGAGATGAGGATATATGGAGATGGAAATAATAAATGAAAATGAGATGTTTTATAATCTAAACTCGACCAAACCACCCATTGCCATCTTTAACTATAAACAATTTTGTTTTACTAATGTTTTGAATTCATCTAATTTTGCTTATTATTCAAGTACTTGGTATATATTTATAATTTTTTGAATTTATTTATTTATCTTAATTTGCTTAATTTGTTAATACATTAGCATATATATCTTTCACTAATGTTTATTAATTATTTAAATACTTAGATAAAAATTTGTTTTTATTAAATTTTTAGCTTCCTTAATTATATCTATTTTTCTAATAATTTATATAATATTTTAATTATTTTTAAATATTTTAATCATCTTATTTTGCGTATCAGCCGATACGCGACCGATACACCGCGACCGTTACGTCTCAGGACTGTCCGAGTCGGCGACCGATACCGCGACTTTGAACCATGGCTTGTTTGGGGTGGATATTGATGTGGTTTGAGGCCCTCTCGAGGCTGAAAATCAATTTGGGCAAAAGCGAGATTTTCCCTATAGGAATGTTGAGGCTTTGACAACGGTCGGTCAAGAAGCCGCTTGTTTCCTACCACGTATTCAGCCTCCCCTGGGCCCCATACAAGTCGGTCGATTTGGGATCCATTGGTGAGCGTTCAGGAGGAGATTGGCCACTTGGAAGCGTTAATATATCTCCAAAGGGGGAAGAGTTACACTTATCCGAAGCACCTTGTCAAACCTTCTTATCTACTTCATGTCTCTTTTCCGGATTCCGAGTCTGGTGTGCAAAAGGATGGAAAAAATTCATAGGGACTTTCTTTGAGGAGGGGGGAACCTAGAGAAGAAGCCTCATTTAGTGAAGTTGGTGGCCTGGGGGTCAGAGGATTACACAAGCTAAACAAAACCTTGTTAGGAAAGTGGATTTGGCGCTTCACAAAAGAAAGGAATCCTTTGTGGAGGGAGGCTATCAGAAGAAAGATTGGAGAATTGCAGGGGGGATGGTGCTCGGGGGAGTACAGGAATAGTTTTGGGACAAGATTATGGAAAGAAATGAGGAAAGGCTGGGAGTTTGTCCTTTTAAATGCCAAATTTGTGATTGGTGATGGTAGTAGAGTCAGTTTTTGGAAGGATGTTTGGGGTGGAGAGGAGGCCTTGTGCAGAGCATTCCCGACTTTGTCAGCTTACGGTCCCGAAAAGATGCTTTGATCAGGAGGTTTGGGACACACTCGAATGACAGAATAACCCTCATTTTAGTAGGTCTTTAATGATCGGGAATCGACCGAGGTGGGAGAATTTTTCTTCTCGCTATGATTCAACCTGAGAGTGGTCTCAAATAGTACATGTCGTCTTAAAGGGCACTCGTTTTTACTTAGTGAAGCTTTGTATGCCAAGAACCGCATCGCTTCCAGCTAAGGTCTTTTCTATGCTTTATCGGGCCAGAACCCTTTGGTCCCCTTAAAGGTGGGCTTTTTTGCTTGGGAGGCGTCTTGGGGAAAGGTGATGACTTTGGATCAACTCAAAAAGAGAGGAAGACCCTTAGCCAATAGATGCTACCTTTGTGAGGAGGAGGAGGAAACCCTAAACCATCTCCTTGTCCACTGCCCGAAGGTCATAATGCTTTGGGAGCTTATTTTGGCTATCGTTGGGTTTGGGTGGGTCTTTCCTTTCTTAGTTCGGCAGGTCCTAATTTCTTATCGTTGGGTAAGATGCGCAAGAAAGTGTGGAGGGCAGCTCCTATTTGCCTCATTTGGACAACGTGGTGTGAGAGAAATAGAGTGGTCTTTGATAATGAGGCCTTCTCTGCTTATAGATTAAAGAATTCTTTCATTTGTAATTTCTGGTCCTGGTCTAATGTGTCTAGTGGGGTCGAGACAAGAGTTTATCTCATTTTCTAAATATGGATGGGGGTATAGATGATTTTGGGCTAGGTGGGTTCTCCCATATTTTTGGTCCTTTCCTCGGGCTACGCTCCTTTGCATACCCTGAAGCAGACTTTTTGGGCGCCTTAGTCAGTTTTTTTGCAGATTAATACATGTTGTTTTTATCCATCAAAAAAAAAAAAAAAAAAAAAAATCCTCTTACATTGTTTGAAGGAAAATAGAGTAGTGACATTTTTGGTTTTTCTCTTTTTGGGATTGAATGGGTGATTCACTTATCCGTGAAGAGATACTTTCAAGGTGGCATTGATCTTTTATTTGGAAGAAGATAGTGAAAGCTGGTGAGAGCGTTAGTCTTGCATTTATCTTGGATTATTTGGAAAGAACATAATGGGATAGATAGTTTAAACATTTTAACAAAGGGACCAAGCAATGAAGCAAACACTTTTCTAGGAATGATTTAAAATGTACATAGGTGATAATTTTTTGTCCATGTTGGACTTCATTGATTGACTTGGTTCTAAGTGAGGCGAGAAGTTTTTTGTTCTTTTCTTTAGCATTGTTTGGAAAATCCTTCTTACTAGGAAGGACAAAGAGAGACCAAACGTGGGGATGGAAAAGCTGATTTCATGATATTTCAAGTAGGACGAAGCTGCTGCTATATGGCATTGGAGACGCAAGGCTCCTCTTGTTAGTTCTACTGAGCTATTTGGCTCTTTGTTAGCCAAAGACGTGAGAAGAAGAAGAGAGATGGGTCTTGCTGGTGGAAGAAGTGGAGATATCGTAGTGAGTTGCTAGGGGGTTGTTGCTGTTGATTTCAACAGCCAGACATTCCTTGAAAGAGAAGAGGATATGGAGAGAAGCACTAAAGAAGGGTTGGCTGGTAATGGAGTCCAAGTCTTTCAAGATCTCTTATTTCTTCTTGAAGGGAAATTGTGTAGAAAAGATTATGGAGAGAGGAAGAGGATTCTCTTGATGGATCAAAATTTAATGCATTGGACCAATTTGTATATAGGTGTAGGGCCTTCGTACTTATATGGCTTCATTCATTGGCTGGTTTCTTGTTGAGGAAGGAAGTATTTTTGTTTTTTCTTGTTCTCTTTTTTGGTTAGATGCCCCTTGTAAAAAAAAATTGAAGTTCGGTCTAAGCTGAAGAGCCCTCTCTTTGATGGTTGCAAGCAGTTGATAGCGAAAGAGAAATTAGTAACCTCAGAAGTTTGTTTCTAAGGTAGAATAGAAAGAGAACCAGATGAGTGAGTCAGTTTGATTGAGGTTCAATGTGTTAGAGGTTTCCAAGAAGATGGTTTCTACAAATAGGTGTTTGGTTGGCTAACGGGTGGACCTTGTGGCTCAATACATGATTGTTGGCAGGTTGAGGACATGGGTTGTTGTCTAAGTTACATGGATTCACTTGTAGGTGTCAAGTGTGGTTATATCTAGGTGTAAGATCCGTTGCATCTCAAAATCTTAGGACGTGGAAAATCAACTCAAAGAGATCTCAAATGTCATTATTACAGGTGTTGTGACTAGTGTCAGATGAAAAAAGAGATTCTTGGGGTTTTTATGGTCTTTGAATGAAGTATGGTTTTATTGCATCTGTTAGTGAATATTAGGCCTATAATATTTGTGAAAATTGAGAACTTGATTTATTATGACCTATGTTACAGTTGTTTTACAGTTGGCTGCCTTATGTAAATTCTCATTAATTTGATTATCAAAAAATATTATATTTCTTTTTTGTGGTGGGTTAGTTTACATTTTTCACATCTACAGGTGGATGGTATGGATGCTCTTGCTGTAAAACAGGCATGCAGATTTGCTAAGGAGCATGCTTTAAAAAATGGACCCATTGTAAGTTTTCTTAGCCTGCTATTTCATTGTAGTCGTAGAAATTTCTTTTGCAAACTACTGTTGTTGTAGATTAGATCTTTTCTCTTTTGATTCTGCATCTTGTCATTTTAACTTTCACAAATTTTTTTTAATAACTGTGGATATCCGGGCCAGCTTGCGTGCACCTCGACTAATCCCACGGGCCCAACTTTAACAATCTTCTAATAGCCCTTATTTACTTATTCTTGATATGCCAATATAAATTAAGACTAAGGTGGTGTTCATTTTTTTTAAAACTTAATGCTGAATGCAATTTACTTTCAGATTTTAGATGATCTGTTTTTTACTCTTTTTAGTTATTACTTAATTTTACAATTTTTTTTATTGCACAGAAAAAAATCAAAATATTTGATATTTGCTGAATGATGTACTAACTTTTTAAAACAGTCAAACAATCTCAACACAACCCTCACACTATTAAAAATTAATACTTAACAAAAATAAAGTAATAAAAAGGCAAACAACCTAATCCTTAGTAAAAAAGAGCACGTACTACCTGAAAGTGCTTAACCAAAAAGCGGGTGCAATTCCAGTATATTAGGAGTCTAAGAAGAGCACAAGAACAATATGGAAGCAAAAACAAGTACTAAGAGACCATGAGACCATCTGAGAGCCTATCGTTTACCTAAGCTAACAATGATATCCATTAAGGAGAAGTTAAACATACAAAAGACCCTGCTCCAAAAGGAAAAGGTGACTAGTCCTACACACTTGATCTAGATGCTCCACGTCCTTGAAGACTCTGTTGCTTTGTTTATTCCTAATGCACCAAAACACTTATCAAAAAAAATAAAAATAAAAAATCCTAATGCACCAAAACAAACATTTTGTTGGGGGTGGGGGTTGGGGGATATTTTTTCTTCAACTTTATTTTCTTTCTCCCCTCATTTAATGTGCCATGCCATGTTAAGAGAAGCTCTTTGATAGATTTTGTGAAATAAAGCCTGCCTAAGGTCCCAAAGCGTTCAGGCTTTGACACCATGGATTAGGTTATAACATGTTATTTCCTTCTTGAACTTATTTAGACAACATCTATTACCTAACTGTCGGCCCCTCTTCGTAAGCTAATCAACCATCAATATAACAAACATATGAACTCACAGAAGTGTGCAGGGCAGCTCCTTTGTGCTTTTCAACAGTGTCCACTGCCTTAAGAATGACTAGCTACGACATCTAACAAATTGTCACACACTAAAAGGGTGTTGTGGTCTGAATAAAGCGTCTACCTCCTCACGAAAGATGTGATTCGAGGTGGCGGTAGGGTATGCCGGAATCAACAAAATTTAGAAACCTTAATTCCTCCTACTGCTGTAGCATAGCTACTGCAGTAATGCTCCTAGTATCTATGTCCTACCCCAGCCTTGAAATAAAGTCACATTTCCATGTTTTAGCATGTGTGTCACTTCTTTCTCTTAGTCTCTACAGTCCATCTCTTTCTCATGAGTTTTCGGAGGACCCTCCTTTGCAAGAATATTTTCATGAAGGGATTCAGATGAGATAGGAAGTGAGATATGCTATTCGAGACCATTTTGAATAGGGCTAGGCATGTATACTGCCCACTCCAGCATTCATCCGCAGAACTTCACATTTAATGCATGATGGGAGACTAAGAATGCAGGATGGAAACTGAGAAAGGGCTGGATCAGCACCTACCTGGGCAAGCTGAACCGCACACGTGCTTTTGCAGATAGTTATTCCAAGGTTGGTGGAATTTTAGATTCTACACTTGACAGTTGGTTCAAGTGTCATGGTGAGAGTAGACGAAAGAAATGGAAACTGGTTCGCAGTTGATTCCAAATCTTTTGAACTCACGATGGAAGGCAAGGGGAAGAAAACAAAATGTCACGAACTGGAGTAGGGTAGCATCGTGGATCCGTTTGGAGTAGAGGGAGGAAAGCTTCCGAGGAGTCAAGAGGTTGTAGGTTTTTGATCCCGCTGGGTGTAACCTTAGCCAGGAGAATGAAGATCTTTCAGCCGGGAGTAAGGTAAACAAGGTAGGAGGTTCTCCTCGCTTCAGCATCGACGGGAAGGAAAAACATTGGGTCAGGGTCTTCCCTATGAAGGGGTTCATAAATGGTTGGAGTATGCTGGCTGAAAAAATCAGAGGGTTGGGATTTAAACCTCGACAGGAGAATATTCCCAGGAGGACTGCTACTTTAGACCCGCCAAAGAGGGGTGAGAAGTGTACAAGTATTAGAAAGAATATAGTCACATGTGAGGGAAAGTCCGCTCTAAAGGATGTGGATGAAGGAGGCAGAAGTGTGATAAATGCAGTGTGGGTGGATGTAGGAGATCAGATCCATGGAAGGCGTTAGTGGTCACCGCTGGGCTTCTGGTTGATCGGGTAGGTGGAAAATACAACCGGCGCCTTACCCTATGTTAGAGGAGCTGGAGACTTGGTTTAGAGATGCTTGGAGGCTAAACGAGGAAGTAATGCTAAAGGTTTTAAATAAAGACCTTATGCTGTTGGAGTTTAATTCACCAGAGAAAGCTAAGTGGGTCCTCGAGTCGGGAAGAAGAAGTTTTAAAGGGGGTATGTTACAGCTAGACTGGTGGAGCCCAGAAACGGGGTGTATAAGGAGCAGAGGCTTTGTGCAAGAAGCCTGATCGCAGTGGTGTGGCTTCCATCATCTATGGACACCCGAGATCCTCAGGAAAATAGGTGATGCGTGTGGAGGATTCGTGGTCGAAGACAAAGCGACAGAGATGAAAAAGGAAATGAAGTGGGCTAGAATGTTGATAAAATCGGAGGGCAAGGCCAAAGCTGGCATCAAGTATTATTTTAGAAGGTCTCGAGATCGTATGAGCCGGCAAATATGGTGGGAGATTCTCATTGCAACTGAGGTATATCCCGTAGCTCAAGGGTTGCGCAGTTTCCGAAGGAAGAAGATGAAGCTATGGTACGCGCTGCCAGCGAGGGATTCGCCTCCAAGTCGTAATGACGGGCGACTGCGGTGTGCGCAGTCAGACGTAAAAGGAGATAGCTCGGTCAGCGCGGAATGTCAACTCAGGTCGTGGGTTTTAATGGCGAATGCAAATGGGCCTACGGGAAGAGGGGGGTTCCAAAAGGGTCGGGTTCGTTCCCCTGGCGATGGATTTTTTCACAGAACCGGGCTTATCCTCGATGGGCCAAAAGCTAGGTCAGTGGGTCCGAGAATCTGGCCAATATCAACAGAGTAAAGCCCAATCGACAAAGGAGGATAGCTGGGTCGTTAATGGCCCCGATTTTGGAAGGTATCCATAGGCCCATTGGCCGGGATTCGTGAGACCTGTGGGCGGTGGGCCTGCTTTCAAATGGGCCAAAGATGGCCGGCCCCAACCGGCCCATGTTCTCAAAGGCGGGTGTAAGGGGGCTTAGGATGGAAAGGCTTTAAATGTGGCCTCGTGTATCTGGGCGGGCTACTTATGTTTCAGTGCGTAGAAGAGGTCAGAGACTCGGACTCGCCAGAAAACACTTGATCTTCCACCCTGGATTCTCAGGCTGATCCTCGTCGAATGCCCGTGAAGACAAAACTCGCCTCGAGGAACTTCCGGTTCGAGAGTCGTGGGAAAGGGGTCGGGGCTGGCCTTCTATATGCCCTTTAATGGGTTTTCTCTCGCACCAAGGTCGTGGAGAAGAGGGATGTCCGTATGCTCTGCTCTTTGTTTCAAGTGCTTTAAACTAGGTGTCCCGAGGAGGATGACCCCGAAGCTCTTCGAATCCTTGCGAAAGGTTCTAGGTTTGAAACTGCGTCCTCGAATGATTTTTCTCCTTCTATTTTCTCTGCTTTGGCCTACCCTTCTTCCGGGGCTCTTCAGCTCGGGAGTCCCATGAGCATGGAGGACTCGGGGAGATGGAACCGTTAAGGGTGGTGTTGGCTGACGGTAGAGAGTGGGGAAAGGGGTTAGCCGTGGTTCCTATGGAAGGGGGTCAAACAGCAATGGGCCTCGGGTCTCTGAGTGAGGAGCCTACTGTGGTAAACTCAGAGTTCAAGGGATATAATACCTGGGAAGATAGTTGTTTTATTAAATTCTAAGTGAATTTTTAAAATAAGCAACGGCGGGTTTTAAGAGGTGAAATTTTGGAGTTGTCGCGAAAAATGGATGGTCGACAAAGATGGCTAAATAAAAGGAAGCGGGGACCCTAAGGTAGACAAGATGTGAGAGGGAGCTGAGGAAGCTGGAATGCACAATAAACTACAATGGAAAGGGTCAAATTAGAGGTGGAAGAGATAGGGGGAATTTCTTGCTAAAGTTGAAATGAAGTTAAAGCTGTTCTCGTGGAATGTTAGAGGAGTGAATAATCTGAACAAAAGAAATGTTATTAGAAATTTTATTCGGTCTCAGAGGGTGGACTTGGTTTGCTTGCAAGAAACCAAACTTCAAAATTTGTCTTCGGTGGATGCTCTGCAGCTTGGGTGGGTGGTAGCCGGGCGAATGGAGGGCTGTGGAGTCGAGGCTCTAGGTATTTTAGTGTTCTCGGGATACGAGAAAATCGAATTAGTGGAGGCTCTAATTAGCCATTTTTCAATTACTTGCATGTTTAAAATGTGGAGGATGGTTTTCTATGGCCTTCTCACAGGGCTCATGGTCCCAAGTTAAGAGGTGCAAAAGGAACTGCTTTGGGAAGAACTTGGTGCGTTGAAGGATTGTGAGGGCCCTGTGCATTGCAGACTTCAATATGGTTCTTTTCCAATGACGTAAATCCTGGGTTGTTCGGGCTGCACTCTATGAGGCGTTTTAATGAAGTTTTAATGAGTCAGCTTAGAGATCTTTCCTTGCAAGGGGGTCCTTTCACCCGGGAGGGGTGGCCCCAATATCCGCCGGATGTCCCGCCTCTCGGACAGATTTTTGCGACTGATCGGGGAAAATCGGCCAAAGAACGTGGGACTGCAAGTACTCTCCGAGACCGGTCTCCACCACTGCCCCGTGATGCCGATAGTGACGGGATTAAGTCCCGGCCTTCTCCCCTTCCTATTGAGAATATGTGGCTGAAGTTTGCGTGCTTTAAGGATATCCTCGAGAGACTGTGGCAAGTATGCATTTTTCCTACTTCCTACGCTTTTATTCTAGTTTAAATTAAAGGCCCCGAAAGGAATTCAAGGCCTGAATATAGAGGTTGCAGAGTGGATAAAAAGAAAAAGGAGGCTTTAACAGATATCTTTCGATGATGTGGAAAAGGAAAAGGTGTTGCCTCGGGAAGCAGCGCAGGCGAGGAAAGGCTAGAGAGGATTTATGAGTGGGTGGATTTTGGAAGAGGTCTCTCGAGCACGTAAACTGCAGAGATCGCTGAAAGAAGGGGACAGAAACACGGGGTTTTTTCATAGAATGGCCAATTCTCATAGAAGGAGGAAATCCATTAGTAGTATCAGCATCAATGGGAGAAGACTGGTTAAGGAGGCTGAGGTTAAAGATGGTCTGGTTGGTGCTTTTCAAAGTCTCCTCTCAGCCTCAAACAATTGGTGCCCGCCTTACCCAGACCTTCACCTCAATGTGATCGCGCAGCATCACCGCCAAGTCGAAGAAATGTTCACGCAGGAGGAAGTCCTAGTACCTCGCTCTCCGGGCTTAACGATGATAAAGCCTCAGATCCGACATGGTTTTCCAATAGCTTTTTGGTCTTTCAGTTGGGATTTTGTGAAAGAGGAGGTTATGGGCTTCTTTAAGGATTTCTTCCAGAATGAGCAGTTTGTTAAAAGTCTTAATGCTACTTTCTTGGTTCTGGTGCCCAAGGGTAGTACTGTTGAGGATCTAAAGGACTTGAGACCAATCAGTTTAGTGGGCAGTCTCTATAAAATTTTATCGAGTGTCGGGCAAAACGTAATTAAAAGGGTTAGCTGTGGTTGATTATTTCCCGCCTCACGCGTTTGTAGAAGGGAGGCAAATTTAATGCAACATGATAGCAAATGAGGTCATGGACTCGCCTAATAAGGAAAGAGAAAGGGCTTATGTGTAAGTCGGATATCAAAAGGCTTATGATCACATCGGGTGGGATTTTCTTCTCGCAGACACTCGAGAGAATGTGTCAGTCAAATGGATTAGGTGGATCTTATCGTGCATTTCCTTTCTGGAGTTCAAGAGGTCTCGAGACAGGATCCTCTATCACCATATCTGCTGTCGTGATGGAAGTTCGGTTCGCTGAAGCGAAGCAAGGGTAGCAATTTTATTTCTCGGCGATTGGGAATAGAGAGGTGGGAGTCGGGTCATCTCCCACCTTTTATATGCTGATGACACTGTTCTTTTCTGTGAAGCCAATTCTGAGCAGTTGATGTGCTTAAGCTGGACGTTAATGTGGTTCGAAGCCTTTCGTGATTGGAAATTAACCCAACAAAGTGAGATTATCTTTCTAGGTAGGGTGGACAATGTGAGTTGCTACTACCGAGCTGTCAGGAGGGTCGTTCCCTCCCACTCAGACTGGGTCTCTCTCGGGGCCCACGTACCTCGGGGTCCGGGATTCTATTGAAGAAAGATTTAGAAAAGGCCGCCCCTCCCGAAAAGACACATATCCCAAAGGGCGGAGGCTCACTCTTATTCGAAGTACTTCTGCTTCCAGCTTCCCATTTACTTCCTCTCTCTCAAGTTTAGAATGCTAAAGATTGCTCATAAGTAATCGAGTAAGATTCGTAGAGACTTTCAGCGAGGGCTTGATCGTAAACCACACCCGGTCAACGAAAACCGGCTACCCAGAGAAAAGTAGAGGGGGTTGTGGGTAGAGGCCTTTCCATGAGGAAACCGTTAATCGCCGTAAGTGGTGCTGGCGATCTACTAATGAGAGGGATTCTCTCGGGAGAATGGTGATCGCACCAAGTGGAGAGGAGGTCAGGGTATACTAGAGACATCAGGGGCGGTTATGGTACTGGCTTATGGAAAGACATCATAAAAGAATGGCTTACCTTCTCTCAAAATGCTATTTCCTCCCTAGGTAATGGTAGAAGGCTGGGTTTTTGGAAGGATCCTTGTGCACGACGTGTCGGGCTACATGCCTTCCCACTGCTCAACTTGGCAGCTCACAAGGACGCGAGGGTAGCAGATGTTTGGGATTCGTTAGTGGAGGTCAGTTGGTCTCCGCCTTCCTGGGACCTTCAATGATCGAGATAGAAGAGGTGGAAAGGTTCTTTCTTTTTCTTCACAACAAGAAGATTAGGTCTGTTCAAGAGGATCGTCTTTTGCTAAAGGAATCTATTACTGATGGCTTTTCAGTTAGACATATGTATCGTAAGCCCTCCTTTAGATTTCTAGTAGATCCATCTCGAACCTAATCGCTCCAAAATCGGGTTTTTTCGCATGGGAAGCTTCCGTAAGGTGCTAACGCTGACCAACCTGGCAGAGGGGATTCCCTTAGTAAACAGTGTTTTTTATGTGGAAAGAATGAGGAAACAATGTAATCACTTGCTTATCCATTGCTCAAAGCCAAGATGTTATGGATCTTCTTCTCGCACCATCGGGGGTTAATCGGGTGTCTCTCGCATGGTTCGGCAACTTCTCCTGTTTGGCAAAGCGCTGTTACAAAAAGGAAGAGAGTATGGATGGCGGCTCCTCTCCTGCTTATTTTGACGCTATGGTCGAAAGGAATAGGGTGGTTTTTGGAAAATGAGGTCCTTCGCCATAGATGAAATCTTTCTTTCGCTTAATTACAAGTAAAGGCGCGCACAGCAAGATAACTTAAATTCTTTCGTGGGGTTTATGGTTTGACTAGGTATAGCGTAGAGGTGATAGTGTTGTTCCCTCAGACTCCTCTTCTCGTACTTTTGGGAGCTTCAGGCTCTTTTCATATATATAAATATTAAGCTTTTATCGATAAAAAAAAATAAAATAAAATAACTAATGTTAAAGATAATGGCCTGTGTGGTTGAACACAGGATGAGTTTTCTTCGTGTAAATGATTTGGTAATTGGCTCAAAAGGTGAATTTCACTTTGGATTAGGGTGTTTTAAAAACGCTGAGGTGAATGGTTTGCGTATTGAAATAAACCGAACTAAAAAAATTATGAAAAAGAGCTCCTCAAGCATCAGTCGTCGTCGAGGTCCCCAGGTAAATGAGAGGTTCTCAGTCCTTTTCCTCAAGGCCGGGCAGATGACCTATAGTCATTCCCGAACCGGATCTTCATTTGGCTATCGAAACTGAACCCTAATAATTTTTCTCTTTGAAATATAGCATTTAATGAAGCACATCCCTTAAATCTACCCTATAGTAACTAATAGAAGGAAACTAATGAATCTCAAGGGATCTAACAATAAGCATCCACTGAACCCTAAAAGCTTGCCAAATACGTTAATTCAAGGTGTCCATTTAAGAGATTTAAACCTGTGAGGAAAAGATGGAAACATAATGACAATAAATGCTTGCATTAAAAACAACAAGAGAATCAACATTTTACCTCTCAAAACCCTAGCTCGCAGCCCTCCTCTTCAAGGATGGTAGGCTTAATAACCATCCTCGAGTTGTCATCCTCAAGGTGTTCGCAACGAGAAATGAAAGAAAAGCAAAGAAAATGAAGGAAAAGAAAGCAATCCGAAAACTCTCGCCAAGTCTCTCAGATCTCCAAAGATAGCCAAAAGAATCGTAATGTCTCTACAATATTTCTGGTTTGAGCTTATAGTGTCTAAATAAGCAAAATTTCAAAAATACCCTCAATACCCACAATACATGAAGGGCAAAATTTGAAAAATCACATAAAGGAAGTCAAACGGGGTCAGGCGCGTAAATCACAAATGTGTCATAAATTTCGCACTACTAAAATTTTCGCGTCGTGAAATCTCAGACCGCTT
Source organism: Tetrastigma voinierianum (assembly GCA_016808115.1). NCBI lineage: Eukaryota > Viridiplantae > Streptophyta > Magnoliopsida > Vitales > Vitaceae > Tetrastigma > Tetrastigma voinierianum. Next base: position 59,662 of record JAEQBH010008663.1, read on the forward strand.
CATCTCGCCTCTTCTCGCTCTTATTTTCTTCTCGATTGACTGGCGATGCCGAAGTTCCACGGAATTCTTCGTGGTTGGATCGATTCAACAAATTTGCATTAATAGTTTGCAAAACTACAAAATTAGCCACAACGCACCGGCATCAGTTTTAATCTTAATGTGCAAATCTGTTAATTCGGTTGATTAGCACACAAAAATTGTTCAAAACCTACAATAAATAGGGCTCAAAATAGCACTTTTTGGGCATTAATCACTCCCCCCAACCGACACATTGTTGGTCCCTTTGCTATGAAAGAAGAAAGAGAGAGCAAACAAAATAATAACAAAATTATGTTCTCAAAAATGGTATTTCAAAAAGTATGTGGATGAATAATGCCTAACCCTCAATGAGAAACACCGAAACCCTACCCAAAAACCATCACGAGAGAGTGGAAGCTATACAAAATTCAATATCAAAAGAGTTTCCTTTTCTAGAGAATCAACCTAGAATTTCCACCAAAATCTAGGTGTTTATATGATTAGTTTTCAACAATAATCCGCCAAACTGCATTTTCCCCCCAACCAAGCTCTTGCCACTACCTAGGACACTAACCAACCTAAATAGATCAAGACCCACTCTTGTTCCACAATTCTTTTTGTGTTGTAGGGGTGCAATGCTGAGAAATCGACCTCACCAAAGTCCATGTAACGGGGATCCACCGATGACTCTCCAACCAATTAAGGCTTAGGGCATCAAGTCAAAAGGATCTTTCAACCACAAACCTTCGTGCTTCAATTCCTGACTCGAATGACTTTAGACTCCACCTACAACTTGCTAAACCTCACCCATCTACCCATGTAATGGAGTTAATTAAGCTCAAGTGGCTCCCAAATCCGCCTGGGCTAGTGGTATCAGCTTTAAAGATCTCACATATACCCCTGGATCGCGCTTCTGCTTCAAGGCAAAGCGTTGTAATTTTTCTTTCTTTTTCTTTTCTTCCTTTATTTTGAAGATTCATCGGGCTTTTTCATGGGAGTCCCAACCTATTAAAGGTAGTCAATGAAAATAGGATAGGTTTTTGCAAAGTTTAGGAGGTTATGATTTTTGCTTTTCACCATCATGAAACCTTATGTACACAGTGTGTGGTTAGCTAGAGGTGGAAGAAAAAGGGTTGAAAGCACTAAGAATTTAACTGATCATCCGCTTAATTAAGCATGAAATCAATCTAACATCAACAACATTGGACAATGTTTCAATTTTTCAAATTGCAAGTTAGGCAAAACAAAAAAAAAAAAAAAAAGGATGTAATTTTGCAAACTGTAAGTGTGAGCTGTATGGTATGTATAAAAAGATATATGGCTAACCAAAACAAACAACTACACAAACAGAAACTAAACAGCAAGTCATTAATCTTCACAAAAAACTTGCTCAAAATAGCAACAAAACAGCAAGTCATTAATCTTCACAAAAAAAAACTTGCTCAAAATAGCAACAATACATAAATATAAAAGCCACTTCCTTCGCTAACTCCCCCCCCAACCAAGTGTCACATTGTCCTCAATGGGGCTCGGATTGGAAAGTTAGAGAGGAAAGTGCTGCCTCCTCAATGGTGAGCAGTGGGTGGTATGTCATCCTCTGCATGGGCAAGCTAAGGAGTTGCTGATGAAGCCGGAGGAGAATTTGCTGTTGCTGCTATTGGAGGAGTGCTTTGCCCGACGACAGGGGGTGGAGAGGAAGGGCGCACCCGAGGCCTAAAATTGCCCCACGGGTCCCGCCATGCTTCGATTGGGTGGAAGAGATGGAGAGGGTGGAGGACTTCGCAACTTCAAAACAAAATTTAAAAGTTAAGTGAGAATGTGCATAAGAGAATGAGAAAATGCAATCATAACTAAGCTACAACTAAGGTGGTGTTTGTTTTTTTTACTTAATGCCGAATAGAACTTTTCGAGCTTATCATTTAATAGTACTTAATAGCATTAAGTATTAAGTCGTTTTATTTTTTTAATTACAGAAGGAAAAGGATGATAATTAAGACTTCATTATTTGATTCCTATCCCGCTCGTTTTAATGACACAGGTTTAATTAATTTTAACTGCTTTTAACTGGTTTGATTTACTTTCTCAAATCCGAGACGGGTTTAGGTATCATATCTCAGAAACCGAGAACCAGAAATTTTCAAAAATGGCAAAATGTTAATAAAAATAATAAATTGTCGCGCGGTTTAGCAAGCCTGGGAAAATTCCTGCATTGATGACGAAACTGATCAAGGCTGCAATTATTCAAATCTAGCTGGACCCAAAAGTTTCACGACTCGAGACAAGCGGAAATTTTTCCGATTTTCTCGGGGCGAGGCTTATCAAGGACTTCCATGATAAGATTTTTACGAAATCTCAAAGTCAAGAAATGTTCTGCTAAATTCATTTAAAATAAAGTGAATTTAAAGAAATAAATTGTTTCGTATGCAAACGAACCCGAACGGAATACACAACCATTATCCAAAATAATAATAATAAGCCCGCCGATTATATTTTTAAAATAATTTTTATTATTTTATTTTTATACTTTAATATAAATAATTATTATTATTATAATGTTTTAATGTCAATAAAATTCATAATATATTTATTTTTATGAAAATATTGTTTTAATATAAAAATTAAAAAGCAAATATAAAAAATTAAAATTAAAAATAAAACAAAAATAAAATAAACGGGCGAAGTTTAGAATTTTTCCCATCTCCGCCCGCCTGCTTAATTTTTAAAATGAGACAAGTTTTGGAATTGAAAATAACTAGCCGGAAGCTCCGATGGGACCGCCGCCCCAAACTCCTCCTGTTTTCCTAGTAGTGTATATTACTACAAATTTCTTCTTCTTGGCTGACAACGATTGAGTTTTTCTCTATTTTTATGGAAATGATTCTTTTCTCGACAGAAAAGTCAAATATTTTCACTTTTTCTATTCGTAACTTTTAAAAAAATTTCAAGAATAAAATGTAGTAAATTTAAAATTAAACAACTTAATACTGAAAGCTATTTAGCTTCAGCATTAAGTCAAAAAACAAACACCACCTAAAACTTAGAATAAACCAAATAAAATTCATTAAACAAAAAAAAAAAAAGGAGTGGCATTTCGCCCGTGAGACCAAGCCAACTCCGTGAGTATCCCCGTTGAATTTACAGGTCAAGGAGGGTCTCTCCCTTATCTCGCTACTTAACTCCGTGCCGCATACGCTTAGCCTCGCCCATTGACCTTGAATACTCGTCCTTGAATCCAGCAGTCCACCGGGATCCATTGGGGATGAACTTCGTGATGATGAATTGATCACCATCTCGACTGGGAGTTTGTCCTAGAGGTGGAGCCTGAGTCATAAAGACTGGGTCTCCTTTGTTTGAAGTTTTAAGTGGCTATCACCGATCATGCCACTTCTTTAATCCGTCTTTTGCAATCTTCGAGTTGAAGTAGGCATCATTTCTCAGCTCTTCTAGCCTCGCTGATATCAAGAAGCCTTTAAGGCTGGGCTCTCCCATATCCAAGTTCACACCACTCCACCATGCCTTATACTCAATTTCCACAGCAGTGACATGCCTTGCCATAACCAGCGATAAGGACATACCAAGGATGGTCTTCAGGCGTCGTCCCGTATGCCCACAAGGAATCCATCAACAGAGACTGGGAAATTTTCTCTGGCTGAGCTCACCACTTTCATCAATATTGTTTTGATTTCCCGCCGGCGAGCTCAATCAATTAATCGTTTGAGGATGGTAAGGGGTGGCCACTTGCGTTTACACCATACTTTTAGCTGGGAGGTTCTCAAAAGGCTTGCTGCGTAAATGTGAACCTCCATCATCGATTATGGCCTGGGACTCCTGAACTGAGAAGATGTTCTCCTTCAAGAATTTCAACACCACCCTATAGTTTGCTGCTATGCAGGGCACTGCTTCAACTCATTTCAACACATAGTCGACTCCCACCAACATGTAGATGTATCCAAACAATGAAGGGAATGGTCCCATAAAGTCGATGCCGCAAACATCGAACAAGTCAACTACCAAGATCGGGTTCAGAGGCATCATGTGACGACGAGAGATTTTCCCTAATCTTTGGCATTTGTCGCATTCCTTGCATATGGTGTGGGCATCCTTGAAAAGAGAAGGCTAATAAAACCCGTGATCAGAAAGAATCTTCCATGGCAACTGGGAAGCAAAATGACCGCCACATGCACTCTCATGGCAATGGTTGAGTATCCCTTGTTGTTCTCCTCGGGCACACATCTTCTGATTATCTCGTCAGCACAATATTTGTATAAGATGGGCTCTTCCCAATAGTAGGAGTGAATTTTTGGCGAAGAAGAATTCGCCTTCAGGCCTTCCACCGCCGGTAATCCTCATGTTGCCGTAAAATTGGCAATGTGAGCATACCATGGGGCATTTTCCACAAGCAGCAGGGACTCCTCGTGAAACCCATCATTAATTGGAGGGTCAGGTGTCGGTGATATGGTTAGTCGCAAGGAGGTTTTGGCACCGCGCTTGCTAATGAGGACACTCTTGAGACTGGGTGATCAAGACCAAGTTCGTGAGGAAGATGGGGCCGGAACACTAGGACACATCGTGGGAGGTTTTCGGTAATCGATTATGGAAAGACATCATAAAAGAAGAATGGAGCACCTTTTCTCAAAACTCCACTTCCTCCTTAGAAATTTAGGAGGTCGGGTTGGAAGGACCTCGTGCTGGAGACCGTGCCGGTAACGCCTCCCCACTTTGTTCACTTGGCGCTCAATAAAGATGCTAGGTACAGATGTTCGATTCCTCAAGGGAGGATGGGGTCAGTCCCCGCTTCCTAAGACCTTTAATGATCTGAGGTAGCAGGTAGAAAGGTTCTTCACTTCGTACAACAAGAAAATTAAGCCCTTTCAAGAGGATCGGCTGGTTTTAAAGGAGACTATGACTGATGGTTTTTCAATTAGACACATGTACCGTAGTCGACATATTCTCTTCCCTACTTGATTTCCCTGATTGCTCCATTTGGAACCCAATCGCCTCTAACCGAAGCTTTTTTTACTTGAAAGCTTCCAGTGGCAAGGTGCTTTACTCACCAAATTTAAGAGAGTGGGATCCCCAAGAACAAGTGTTTTATGTGAAGAGAATGAGGTCAAGAGACCATTATTATCCACCGCTCGATAACCAAGACATGGATCTTTTTCGCCATTACCGATTATAACCGGTGTTCCCAATCCGCCGCCAACTTCTCATCGCTGGTAAAGCGCTAGCAAGCGAGAGAAAACGGAAGAGAGCTTGGCCGCCAATTTCTTTGTTTATTCCTGACGCTATACGAAGTTTAATATGCGCGATTTCGGTAATCCAGACCCACTTCCGCCCATAGATGAAATCCGGCCTTTGCTTACATCAGGGTCAGCGGGCTGTTGTATAATGTTGATAACTTAAATTCTTTGGTGTGGTTTTTGTCTTGGTCAGTAGAGAGTGAGTTTCAGGTTTTCCTTTTCGTATCCACTTGTGTACTCTTTGGGAGCCTTGTGCTCATTTTTCATCTATATAACTGCTATTTACCGATCAAAAAAAAGAGATGATCCACAACAACATTTTTCCACCCCTTATCCTCGACCGTTGTGTTGAATTCTTAAAGGAGGACTCACCTAATAAGTCTACCGCATTTTGCTTGGTGAGAAGGTACTTCAAAGCCGAATGGTCTGGGAAGATTACGATGTCTCGACCCTACCAAGTATGTGCACGAAATTGTCCAAGGCATAGACCACGCGCCAGCCTCTTCTTTCTGCGGGTGGTAATTCTCGTGCCTCATTCAACAAGCCATTGGGTGATAGCACTCACATAAGGTTTTCCTTCTTCTCTCTGCCCAAGAACTGCTCTAATGGCGAGGTCACTTCAGATCGCATTACAACCTCGAAAGGTACCCCACTGGGGCCCTCACTATTGGTGCAAGGGGTTGTTGAGCCTCGAGCTCCTCAAAGCTCTTTTGGCAATCTTCATCCCAAAACAAATTCCTGCATCCTTCTCCTGCAGCTTATAAAGAGGCTTGACAATTTTTGAAAATCCTCGATGAACCTCAGAAAAGCTTGCATTTCTAAGAATTGGCTCTACGCCTTCATATCGTGGGAGAAGGCGCTTGGAAATCGCCTAATTTCTTTTTGTCACAACTCCTTTAATTCCTTGCTGGGAAATAATATGTCCTACACAATTCCTCTGGTTGACCATAAATGACATTTTCCCCAATTCAAGACCAAGTTCTTCTCAATACATCTATGCAGATCGTTTAAGTTGATCAAGCATTTTTCTAAGCTTCCTCCATAAACTCGTAATATCAATTCTATGGTGACTTCACAATGCGCCTCCACTAAATTACTAAAGATACCGGCATGCATAATGGAATGTATGTGGCATTACACGTGCCAAAGGGCATCCTCCTCAGAGGCATATGTGCCAAATGGGCGTGTGAAGGTGGTATTCTCCGGTCTTCGCAGAGAATCTCACTTGGAAGTGGGCCTTGAATAGCCATCCGTAGCTAGTAAAAGGGTCGGGCTCTAAATTCTTTCAAGAAGCTAAATTCACGGCGGTGAGAGAAGTGATCCTCTTTCTCGGCTTACATCATTTAACCTTCAGATCAATACATACCTCCAACCTCGTGGTAAGTGGTGGGCATTTCTCTCCTCTCATTATGCACGTAGTTACCCCGATTTTCGCACAACCCGGGTCGACTCGCCACCCGCGCTACTTCCGGAGATGGTAAAATGATACCCGCTTGTAGCAATTTTAAGACTTCGCACGTACTCACCTTCCCGCATGTGAGATTCAATCTCCTCTACTACGCTTCTTACCGATTTGCTTCCTCCTCCAAATAGATATGACGGTTTAAACTGCTAGCTAATTTCTTTAGGTCAAGGATTTTTCCACCCATTAGCGCCCGCTGTTTCCCGAGGATGTCCATAGCCGCTTTCCGTGGGAAGTGCCGAGAAAGCAGGAGGATATGACAACCGGCACCGCCTCATGCCCTTCCGTGTATGCATATTTTAGTTCCATGTGCAGAGGCTTGAGATCCACCCGAGGCTCATCGCTTCTTCCCCCAATCTAGCAGGTATAATTTCTTCCTCTTTTTTCTCCATGGCCCATGTAAAGTGCATAGGTCTCGGGGTTCCTCGCAGCCTCTTCGTAATGCCAGACAAATTCTCACTTAAAGACATCTTCGCATTTGTCAGCCGACGCCTTGTTCCGTAATAGTATCAATTATGCAAACTCCTTCGGGGCCCCTTCCACTCGGGGTTGCATATGCTTTTTACCGCGGAAGATGTTGAGTTCTGTAAGTCATGTGCCCAAATGTGTTGCATAACTCCATTTCTAAGAATATGATAATTGCATTGTGAAGTGGCCAAGAATGTTCTTCCAAGGATGATAGGCAATACAATTAGTCCCCACTCGCAGAATCGATTCTCAGATTAAGCACAACAAAGTCTACGATAGTGTAATTTGTCCACTCAGACAAAAACATCCTCCATTTTCGTTCTTGGTATTTTTATGGATCTATTTGTAAGGGACAATGTGATGGAAGTGGGTTTTAGTTCTCCAAACCGAAATGCCAGACATCGAATAAGTAAAGAGGTTTACACCGGCCCCCAAGCCTCAGCAAAGGTCTTTTCTACACAAGTGCCTCCGAAGCATTCACCGAGATGGTAGTGGCAACCCTGATCTTTGTACTTTACTCGGAGCTCGTGACCGGATGATAGCACTAACTTGTTCACCGTGAAGGCCTTCACAACATTTAACCCCTCTCTTTACTATGCACAGTCTTTAAAAATTCGCATACGTCAGGGGACTTATTTAATCATGTCAAGCAAGATGATGTCGACCTTCACTCGTCATTTTAGCACCTCTAATATTTCCCCAGCCCGGTTGATGGCCTTTTTCTTTCTTTTTAGTGCTTATGAAAAGGTGGGGTGTGCTTTTTCATTTGCATTTGATCACCTCCTCTCCTGCTCACCTCTTGCCTCCCGGCCTCCCTTTGCCGGTTCGGGGGACCGGGTTGTTTAACTTCCTACCACTTCTCAAAGTGATAATCGCGAACTTCATCTATCTTCGATTTGGCTCGCCGAAGAGCTTACTCATACACCCCCTAGGATCAATGTGGTTCGAGAGGGAAATTCTCTTTCCCCGCACCGCGGTTGGTTAACCTTGAAATCGAAAATTTGAGTTGCCAAATTTTGGGAAATTTCTACCGTAGGTTCTCTATCTTCTCGCTAGTTGTACCTTCCTTAATCGCTTCAATCCTCCGGGTTAGCCTAGGCATTCACCCGCTTCTCTCTATTCTTCCACAAAGTTGCCCACCACTTTGCTCAAGTTCATGATAGCTTGCTCAATCGAGGTTTCGCTTCCCAGAGAGGCCAGATGGTTCCTCCGAAGCAGGATTGTATGTATTGCTGTATGGGGGCAAAGGGTCGAGGCTTGTATCGCCCACGACATTGGCATGCTCATCATCAAATCCCTCAACAAGAAACACCGACAATGCTCTCCTTGGTGATCAATGGACTAGCAAATGAAACAAGGCTGGATGTGTACAGGGCCTCAGCTCCGTACCTCATGTTGATTTCTCATTTCAAGCTCTTCCAACCTTCTACCCAAGGTAGACAACTTTGCCTTCATCTCCATATCCTCGGAGCCAGTACATGCCTCCCTTTTGATTTTCGGTCACAGCCTCACCCTTCGCCCCTAGTGTCGGGTTCATCCCATGCCTTAATGTCTCAAATTACAATTCAAGAAGTCCAAGGCTTCCTCCGACGTTTGGCTCGATGTCTCGTACCACACATAAGTTTCCAACAACTGCTTCATAGCAGAGGACATTCCATTATAGAAGTGATTAACTAACATCCAAGTATCAAAGCCATGGTGAGGATAGGCATTGATGGTCTCTAGGTACCTTTCCTAATACTAGTAGAATTTCTCATTTTCTTGGACTGCAAAGGTGTAAATCTGCCTCTTCAAATTATTGGTTTTATGAGTGCCGAAGAATTTCTTCAAAAATTCAGCCTGCATATCTCCCTAATTCCTAATAGTTCTCAGCCTCAGAGAGTTGAGCCAGATTTTAGCCTTGTCCTTTGGAGTTAGAGGAAAGAACTCAGCCTCATCAGATCCACATTGGAGATGTCCCTTCAAGGTATTGCATACTTCCTCGAATTCCCTGATGTGTGAGAGGATTTTCACTTCATTTCACAGCAAGCAAGGGCACAATGTAGGGCTTGATAATTATGTCCTCTGGAGGAGGTACAATGCAGGAGGGTGCACTCACTTTCGAGGGGTGTATATGATCTCTCATAGTTTTGTATGCATTGGGATTTTTGTGAACCCCGTCGGGCTTTGCCGCCTCCTCGTGGAGGCTCCATCCGACACCGTGCTTGCTCACTACGCCGTTTTGTGGAGCACCATTCCTTTCATGCCTGTCAGGTTCCTATCCCAATGGTGCACAAACTCCTATGGAAACAAAGACAAAGCATAGCAAGAGACAAACAAAACAGGTTACCAAAAAGGTTAATGTTAACAAAAAATAAAAATAGAAATTGTATATGGATAGTATAAAAATTGAATCAATCTAACAGTAAACTGCTAGGGGAAATAACAATAAAAATAAAAAGGTTGAAAATTCATCGATCAGGATGGACCACAAGTTCAACAACTCGCCACTTGCACTTAGGCACCATCCTAACGGTACCATTTGATTCATTATATCGGGTAGGTCAAATGTAAATCAACAAAATTTATAAACCTACCTCTTTCCTACTGTCGTAGCATAGCTAATAAGCAAAGATAAGTACTTGTGGCCGAACACGTGGATAGGTTTTCTTCGCGGTAAATGATTGGCAAATGTTCAAAAGGTGAATTTCACTTGGATTAGAGGTGTTTTAAAACAAAGGGAGGTGAATGGTCACAGATTGAAAACAACTAACTAAAAATATGAAAGAGCTCCAAGCATCTGCTTCCCGGGTCGAGGTCCTGGGTGGCAATGAGAGGTTCTCTCGTTCTTTTCTCTATTGGGAGGATGACCTATACCATTTCGAACTCTGATCTTCATCTTTATTATCAAACCGAACCCTAATAATTTTTCCTTTGAAATATAGCATTTAATGAGCATAAATGCTCTGACAAGAAAAGCACATTCCCCTAAATCTACCTTACAAGAATAGAAGGGCAATCAATGAATTCAAGGATCTAGCACAAACATCCATCAACCCTAAAAGCTTGCCAAATACAAGTTAATCAAGGTACATTTAAGAGATTTAAACCTAGAGTGAGAGATGGAAACATAAATGACAATAAATGCTTGCATTAAAAACAAGAGAACCAACATTTTACCTCAAAACCTTAGCCTAGTAGCCCTCCTCTTCAAGGATGGAGGGGGTTTAGCCAACCATCCCTTGAGTTGTCATCCTCAAGGGGTGTTTGGCAACCGAGAAAATGAAAGAAAAGCAAAGAAAATGAAGGAAAAGAAAAGCAGCGGGAAAACTCCTGCCAAGTCTCTCACAGATCTCCAGCCAAAGTAAAAAATCAATGTTCCTACAATATTTGGTTTCAGCTTATATAGTGCTCAAATAAGCAAAAAATACAAAATACCCTCGTCACCCATAATACATGAAACAAAATTGGAAAAAATCACAAAAAGGAAGTCAAACTGGGTCAAAAGGGCAGAAAAATCACAAATGTAGGGTGCGCACCAGACCCCGCTAGGCCTTTGGGTAGGTCACAACCGCGACCGCTTCATTTTCGCCTTCTTCTTTCTTCTCGATTTATGATTCGCGATGCCGAAGTTCCACTCGAATTCTTCGTGCTTGGATCGATTCAACAAATTTAGCATTAATATATTGCAAAAACTACAAAATTAGCCACAAAATGCGATTAGTAGAATAGCCGGACCTAATGTGCAAATCGGTTATTCGACATTAGTACACAAAAAGTGCTCAAAACCTACACAACATGGCCTCAGCCAGCACTTTTTGGGCACTAATCAAGATGCAGCTTCTTCCAAGAGGTTGATTTTATTGGCACACCAGAACTGGACATATACAACGACAGTAAAAGGTGTGCTAATAAAGAGAGAACACACACACACACAAAAAACAAACAAACAACAACTTTGTATCTCCTTCTACAAGCTTCCAACCAAACTACGAGATCAATTAAAGGTACCGAGTCTTATTCTATGTACAATCTAATCTATAATAAAGTGTTACTTCTGTTGATCAGGTGCTTTCATACAGCCTTCCCATATACTGTGTTCTTGTTCACTATCTGAAGGGAAGCAATCGAGACTTGAGAAAATTCAAAAGGACTTACTTTTTAGTATCCCACGCTTTTGTAATTGCTTTCCATAACCTAATTCTGTACATACCTCTTACATTGCAGAAACAATAACCATCTCTTTCTTGCATATCCTATTTGTAACTCATATCAAGAGAGCTTTCCTTTCAAATGTATATTTGCAACTCCACTTTCCAGACAGAGCTTGATTAAGCAAAGAAAGACATTCCAGGCCTGCCTCGCTCTTATCCATTGAAACAACTCCTATTATTTGTTGCTCATACTGCTGGTCAAATTTCCAGGTTACAGCTGGCTATACTTCTCTCGACAACAAAGTACGTGCTAAAATATCCCTAAATGATGGTACATTTGATGTATACATTTTTTTTGGTAGGCAAGAAGCAATTATATTAGCAAAACAGGGCAAGACCCAAGTGTATACAGGATGTATACAAGAGAAGCAAAAAGACTACCTACCACCCACAAACTTGGGAAAACTACAGGATGCACATTAATAAATTTACAAGCAGATACTCCCCCTCATTCAAGTGGCCAACCAAGAGGTGATAGAGAAAATGAAAGAGTGTTTAATCCATATGAAAGGTGCTTAGATTGTCAAACGTCACTCTATTTCTTTCTTTCCACACTGCCCAAAGTAGGCTAAATAGAGCTGTCTTCCACAAACTTCAGCTTCTTTTTCTTATAGGAAAAGTCGAATTATCCCATCATTAAGTCCTAATCCGTAGTGGGGTAAACCCATTCCATTCCCGACAAGTGCTGATGGTGTTCCTGTAATCTCCGCATCAGAGGGCAAAGGCATAAATAAGCGATCTAAATTTTCCTCCTCCTCTTTGCACATCGGGCATCTGTTTTCAAGCTGAAACTCCTTCTCTTTAATTGGTCCCCAATTAGCACCTTTCCCCACCAAACCTCCCAAGTGAACACACTTACTTTAGGAGGGACCCGACTGTTCCAAATGAGGCCTACCGGGTAATTATCAATACGTGCATTTTCCATGTGCATGTAATTTGCCTTGACTATATACTGGCCTTTCTTATTCACATCCCATAAGATTTTGTCCTCCACCCTTTGCCTCACACTATTGCCACTGATAGAGTTGATTAGCCTTCTAAGTCATCCAAATTTCTCAATCATTGAATAAGAACCTTAAATTCCACCCACATTCACCCCTCAAAGACTCCCACACTTCCCTATCATTTTTCCTTTTGATGTAGTAATTGCATAAAGGGTTGGGAATAGGTTGCAAAGCGGATTCTCCCCATTCCACTTATCTTCCCAAAATCTTATTCGACCCCCATTACCCAGCACTAACTTGCAGTCATGTTTCATTTGTTGGCCTTCTTTCCTAATGTCGTTCCAAAGACCCACCCCAAAACTCCCCTTTGGCTCCTCTGAAAACCACTCCCCAACTTCTAGACCATACTTTAGCTTGATCAATTTCTTCCACGGGGGATTATCTTCTTCAGGGCTAATCTCCTAATTCCATTTACCAAGCAAAGGATTTGTCTAAATTCTTTCATTTTCTACCTGCACTACCTCACTTTGCTTTTGCAAACTGTATCCCAATTCACTAAATGAATCTTTCCGCCTGTGCTTCACCCTAAAGGAAATCCCTTCTTGATTTTTCCCCCAACCTTAATCTCTTACCCTCGTAGGCATTCTGTACAACGACATTGTATAGATGGGCAGATTAGAGAGTGTGCTCTTAATCAAAGTCAGTCTTCCCCATTTTGATATGTATTGTCTTTTCCAAAGCGCCAACTTTTTTATGAACCTTTCCTCCACCCTGTCGCACACCTGAATTGATTTACGCTTCATTCCAAGGGGAAGGCCTAAGTAAGTGGTAGGCAAGTTCCCCTTCCCACAGCCCAATTCAGCAGCCAAATCTTCTAGGTTCTCCACCACCCCATCGGGCAAGGTGATTGAGCTCTTTCCGCATTTATTTTCAGACCCCAGATGGCTTCAAACTATAGCAAGACCCGCCTTATATAGGCTAATCAAGCCTCGGGTGTCATTGCAAAAGACTTAAGTGTCGCTTGCAAACAACAAATATACATGCTTTTTAAACTTTGAAATCAGGATAGCTGATTGATAATAATAGGGTATTCATTATGAAAATATACTGATCATACTTCCGATCAAAATTATGCTAGATGGGTGCTGACACTTTTTCTTTTTTAGGTAAGTATCGAAGTTAATTTTTATGGGGATGGTGGCACCCTTGAGGCCTGGCTCAAGTGGTTAAGGGTTGGGATTAGGTTAGGGGAGCTTTATGTTCAAATCCCAGTGGGGACAAAAAAAAAAGAAAAAATAAAAAAAATACTTACATATAAAAAAAATTTAGGGAGATGGTGGCAGATGTAAGACGGCATTCTTGAGACACGCCAAAGGTCCAAAAGAATAATGTCTACTACTATTGTTTGTATAGTGTACACATGTCAAGCATGCATTAACCACAAATATATATGGTTTAAAAAAATTAATGCATCTATAAAGAAACAACTATATGAAGGAGGTCAGAAGAACAAAGGTAAGGAATTTAGTGGTCATAGGCGCATGTCTATTTTATTTGTCTAGCTTCGTTCAGTTCATACTGGTGAAGTTTCTACAATTTAGTCTGACATATATACATACAAATGTGTGTTTGTTTTTATTGCTTAATATTGTCTCAATGCACCATTATTGTACCTTGTCCTGGCACTAGAAGTATGAATGTAAGGATTTAACAGAGGACATGACTCGAATAGAGATGAACGGCAATGAATGGTTTATGTTGCTGATAAAATACTTGGGATTTAAGAATTCTTTTTTTCCACTGTGAATCAATAAAATACTCATTTTCCTTCATTTGGATGTATAGCCATATATTTCCTTAGGTAGTGAGTGTTTTTTATTTTTTTGCATGCCAGTGATTTTTTGTTTTTCCTTTGCCCTGTGATTCTTGCTTTAGCTTTTCATGTCTAAATGAAGGATTTTCCATCTTAGCCGCCTGCAATTCTTTCATTCATTTCAATAGAAGATTATGGTCTTGCAGCATTTTGTTCTATTCCCTAATTTGTTGGTGCCTACATGCCTTGGTACCATTTGATGTCTTATAAAGTAAACATTGGTGTTAGTAATTTCTTTAGCATGCCTATCATCATTCGACATGAGATCGACTAATTGATTTATTGTTCTTCTAAATGTTGGGGTTCAGATTCTTGAAATGGACACTTATAGGTACCATGGTCACTCCATGTCTGATCCTGGGAGCACCTACCGCATCGTGATGAGATTTCTGGTGTGAGACAGGATGTTTATGTTCTTGGCATTTTTTTTTCTTTGCTGCAATGTGTTGACAATATTAACCAGTTTTGGTGGTATATTTTCTAGGAGCGTGATCCAGTTGAAAGAATAAGAAAGCTGATCTTATCTCATGAGCTGTCTACTGAATCAGAACTAAAGGTAATAGTATCAACTTTGTCCATATAGGCATTTTTGTTTTTGGAAATTATGTTTTGACTTTGGATTTGAGAAAATTTCAGGATTGGGTAAAGGAGAGTTTTATCTTCTTTATCATCTTTTTTTTTTTTTTTTTTTTTTTACGTGTCCTTTTTCCTTTCTTTGTCTGCCTTTCTCCCAAATTCAAGTTCTGGGAATCGATTCCAGCATTGTGTTTAGGTAGAAAATCAGTAGCAGAAAGAAATGGGGAATTTGGATATGACTCTGAATGATGTCAAGAGAAACTGCATGTTTGACATATATATATTTTTTTTTTGGTTTTTTACAGAGTATTGAGAAGGAACTCCGAGGTCAAGTAGATGATGCTATTGCAAAAGCCAAGGTAAGAAGACTTAGCAATCTTAATTTTGATTGTTATGTAGCTCTCTAGTAAATGAACTTCCTCGTCCCGATGTTCTATAACTAGCACAGTTGAATCCTTCTTAAATTCTGTTCATATGTCTTATGCCATTTGCCATTTTCTGTTTTACCAGGAAAGTCCTATGCCAGATCCATCTGAACTCTTCACCAATGTATACGTGAAAGGTTATGGGATTGAGGTAAATTCTACATCCGTTTATTCTGCTCATTTCTTTTTCAGATCTTTTATTCTCACCATGCCCTTCCTGGGAAGATTGAAAACAAGTCCTACCTGATTTGTCTGCTGTCAATGGTATTGATTTAGACATACCCTTACTGATAAACAGGAACCATCTTCATACTATAAAATATTTGCTTATCGAAACCAAGTTTGCTCTTCCCAGTCTAAACTTGTGCTCTGTTTGGAACCATGAAAGTATTAAAGAAATAAAATAGAGAGGAAAAATGGAAGGAAGATAAAAAATAAATTTAAACTTAATAAACAAATATTATGTATTTATTCAAACTCATTTTATTTGTTTATCTTTATCATATAACGACTAAGAAATTTAAATATATATAAAATTATGAGGGATTTTAATTATGTTTGATTTTCTTTTATATTTTCCATGGTGAAACCAAACGTGAGAATATCATTTTCCTTAGCCTCCGTTTGGAACCCGGAAAATGATAAGGAAAGAAAATAATGAGGAAAAGTGGAAGGAAAGAGAATTTGAGGAAAATATAAAATAGGTTTTATATTAATTTTATATGTTTTATTCAAAACTCATTTTTATTTGTTTCTCTCTATTATACAAGAACTAAGAAATTTAAAATATATAAAATGATGAGGAATTTTGATTATATTTGATTTTTTTTTTTTTATATTTTCCACAATGAAACCAAACATAAAAAAATCATTTTCATTAGTATATTTTTTTTCTTTCTCTAATACTTTCACGGGTTCCAAATGGAGCCTTGCTTTCCGTTGGGAGGAAATATACTGGAAGTCAACCTGTGCAATGCACAGAAATTATACTGAAGATGAAGAATTTTGTTTATTTATTAGTTTAGGGGCCTTAATTCATATATAATATGATCTAGGGAGACTCTAAATTCGTATGTTGGCATCAATGACTAAATGATTAAACCATAGAATTTCCCAAAAAAAAAAAAAAGAAATTGGGTGAAGCTTTTGGAAGAAAGCAATGCAGAGGCTCTAATATCATTATCCTGTTTTTGCTTTCTAAATTGAAATTATTGGAATTAAACATTCTTTTTTCTTTAAGTAGACCATGTAAACTCTGCTATCCTCTGTTGTAGGTGGGAGGAGCAGATAGGAAAGAAGTGAGAGGGGTGCTGCCATGAGATCCAAGAGCCTCTACCAAAATAAAATAAAAGGTGCAAAGGAAGAGGATATCATGTCTGGCTGACCCTCTCTAACCCTTTATTTCCTGTATAGAAAATCGATTCTTCTCATTCACCTACGGGAGAGAGGTAAGATATTTTTCTTTAGGGGTGTTTGCAATCCCACGTTCCCTATGATTAATTTGCGTGTGTTGCTTTTGTTCATCTGGCATCATCGATGATGATGATGATCAAATTTCACTTTGATCAGTGAAAAGTTTTTTTTTTTTTTTTAATTTTCACCGTGCTTTAATAGCTGTTCATCTTCATTTTTCTTTTTATTTATAAATTTGGGGACTTCATTTTAATCATTTGCTTTTGTGAAATAGACATGATTTTCATTTCCGATACCATTTTTCATTGAAGGATGCAACTTCCTTTCTAAGGAAAATCCTAGTTTGTTGATAAAAACTCTTTGGTTGTATTTGAGCTAGTCACACTCTTGGAGCTAGGGTCAAAGATAAAAAAAATTTGGTGAAAGAACTACTAGACAAGGACTATGGAAAATGTAGGACATTTAGTGCCAAATGTAGGACAATTTTGAATTAAGGAAATAAACAAATATAATTATTTTTATTAATAAAAACGTAAAATAATTATTTTTATGATTATAGACTTTTTTAAAAATATTTATAAAAAATTTGAATTAATAAATGAACATACACAAACATGTGTATGATTATAAAAAATATTTACAAAAAGATTTGAATTAATGAATAAAAATATGTAAAACATTTGTATTAATAAAAACTTATTATAATAGTTTTTATGATGATAGAAAAATTTTAAAATATATTATAAAAAGATTTGAATTATTTGAAAATTTAAAAGTATAACAAATTATTGGGATTTTTAAATTTAAAATAAATAGATATTTTAGGTATATCAAAAAACTTTAAAAAAACACCTCTTAGGTGTTCTCAAAAAAACATTTCAAGACTTTTTTTAATTTTTTAAAAGCGTTTTTTAAAATATTACCACAAACACATTTTTTTTTTTATGGGAAAAAACTTAAAATTGTTTTTAGACTTTGAAATGTTTTTAAAAAGCACTACTAAACTAGCCTTTTATTAGATTCCAATTACTCAATTAGTTGATTTATTACATTGAATACGACCACGAATCCTTCCCATGCGTCCTTTAAGTATTGATAACATATGAAACTCATCTACTGATATTGATAACATTATTTACTGATATTGATAATTATTATAAAATATAAATTTGTGTCAATAGTAATGAGGGGAAACAAATACATGTTTGTCAAATACTTCTCCCAACATTAGTTGTGTCGTACTGCTCAAAGCGCCACTTGAGAAGGAAAAATTTTTTTGAAAACATGTAACTAGAAAATCCTGAGCCATGTGAGGTGTTATTTTCTTCAATGATGGATCCTATGTCTCACTTTGAGCAACCAAATTACATTTGGGTGAAAAAGAGCAGAAATCTGTATAATAGTGAGGAAAATTTGTATACACTATTATTATTATCAACATTAAAAAATCAGAATTATTTCCGGCTCCGCCCATACCATTACCATAGAGGTATTTGTCCGTAGGAAGTGAACCTATACAAAGAAAGATGATAAAAGTGAATGTGATGTCTTTCTTTAAAACAATAAATTTAATTTTAAATATTTTGCAAGGTGGTTTTAGGTTGGAAAAAAACAAAATATAAACAATGATCGGAGAAGGAACTCGTTAATGTTTGGTTATCACCCAACAAAAAAGGGAAAAAGAAAAATATTATTATGACAAAGAAATGAAGGTAGATGTAATGAGACCATAATACAAAAATAACCAAATTAGAGATGGAAATGGATCAAAATCAATGTATGAAGTAATGTTATTTAATTGTATGCATATATACTATTTAATGATTAATAATATATTTTTTTTAAACAATGATTAATAATATCTTGTTGATATAAACATTAAATTTTACATAGCAAAAGAAAAAATTAGGAAAAAAATTAAAAATTTAAAACTAAAATAAAGCAAAGGAAACAAAGGGATTCCTTTGAATACTAACCAAAGGGTCAGTCTTGAGAAGCATACCTTTATCTGATCACCAACCAAACTAATCATATAAATAAATAAACAAATACACCAAAAGTACATGAAAAACACATGAATAAAATTCAACAATATTCTCGGAAAATTCATTTAAAAGAACAAATAAAAGTCAATATCACCAAGAAAATGCAAATTACTGAAAATCAATCTTGGTACATAAATTTTAAAATTTATAAGTAAAAATTATAATATAGTTTTTTTTTTTTTTACTAATTACAATATAAGTTTTAATAATTATAGAATACAAAAAAATTCAAAGAAATTTAATAATTCTTAACTCCTAAGGTCCCAAGAAATTGAACAAGAAATCCTTAATTTGATTATAGGGTTTATCTGTGAATTAATTAATGAATTGAATTAAAGGATTTTCAATTTTGATATTACATTTTTCAACTATCTACAATGTGTATGCAACACATAATTATCAAAGAATTTCAAGTTCTTATAAGGACTTTTGGTTTTTTTTGAAGAAAAAAATAATTTTATTGATTTAAACTAGCAATATATCGATGAAAATATATAATCAAAATCGCTAAAACCATTTGGTGATTTAAATAATATTTAAGCTTATCAAGATAATTGACGGCTCAGCTTTATAACTCGATAGCTTGTTCTATACACCGATATTACTATTATTAATAATACCTAATATCCCAAGCTTCAGATCATATTAACAACCATTGATTTAAATTTTTTTCATTAATCAGATATACTTTACTCGTCTGAATTGTTTTTATATAAATAAACGTCATACCATGACGACGATAAACAAACGTTACATAAAGACTACGATAACTAAACATCATATCGCATATCCACCATCATGGATAATTTCGCGCCATATGAAGCAAGTGATAGCATAAAGCAGATAAATGGCAATTGCCGTTAGACACGACAACCAAACGTCACAAATAATGAAGCCTTTTCTAAACACATGACATATTAAATCCAGGTGACAAACCATATGAACTAGAAAATAATTTATTTATTTTTAAGGAATGTACTCAATCAAATATGAAAATTTCCAAAGGGAAATTGGCAATTCAGATTATTTTTTTTTAGAATTAATCAATTATGTAAATTACATAATTGAAAAATTAAAAATTACAATTTTTTTAACAAAGTAAAAGAAATTATTTATTTATTTTCTTTAATTATCATGCAATTATTATTATGGTTTCCAAAGGGTGATTTTGATTAAAATATCTTTTTATTTTCTCTACAAAAATAACCCTTTATTTTAAGAGAAAATGTAACAAGTGAAATGGAAAAAGACATTTTTATCCAAAATAGTTTATTTTTCAAGAAAAAACAAGGAAATGTTAGAATAACAAATTTTGAATTATTTGATGTATTTTAACCAAATATATATATTTTTAAATTCGTAGCTTCAAAATATAACCGTAGAATACTAATATAATTCGGTGAAAAGGCCCAAGTTGGCCCAAAATCCATCAGGAGTCCGTAATTAGGTTCGGCCCATTTTCTAAATATTCGGACCCGGTCCAAGCGAATATCCGGGTCGAGCTTATATTAGGGTTAGGGTTTCACTGACTTTGAATTTCCTCGGTGAAGAAGGTGAAGATCAGACAGAGAAGAAAAAGAAGAAAATCAATGGCGTCAGCAGTGGGATCAAGTGCGGCGATGCCGTTCTGGAGAGCAGCAGGGATGACGTACATATCTTACTCCAACATCTGCGCTAATCTGGTGAGGAACTGCCTCAAGGAGCCATATAAATCCGAATCCATCTCTCGCGAGAAGGTCCATTTCGCCATTTCCAAATGGGGAGAACGGGAGAGAAACTCAGAAGCCCAGTAATTTCTATATCTTCAATTGTTGCCTTTTCTTTAGTTTGTTTTTTATCGATCCGTTTGCTAGCTGAGAAAAATTGTGAGGAAAAAGAAGAGGAATTAAAGCATAAGCAGCATAAGCCATCATAGTTTGGTTTTGTCTTTTTCAATTTACTGGTTTGGTGGCTGGATCTTTTTAGATTACTTCTCTTGATCTGTTTGGTTCCCGAGAAAATTTGGGGAAAATGAAATTAAAAAAAAACTGCGTAGAAAGAAGCATAAGCTCACTCTTTTGTTTTTATCATTTTTAGAATTGTTTTCTACATTGTAGTGTATGCCATGTTTCTCGGTAGCTAATGGATTGATTAATGACGATCTTGATTGGAACTAGGATTTGTTTGGCTGGAGGAATTTTGAGTAAACAAATGTGAATTTTTGCATTATTTTTAATGGCCCTAAACGATATTAAGACTATTCTAGGCATTGTAGGACTTTTTTAGGGTTATTCTTTGGGAAACTGACCCAGAAGTATAAAAAAAGAAAGATAGGATTCAAGTTATTGTTCTTTTCCTTGATTATCAAGAAGCAATTGAAGGGTTAGATTATTTTGACTTGTATTGCTTTGTTGAGATAAAAATTCTCCAGAAGGAAAAAATGTTATAATCTTACCGATGTAATGGCTGATTGGGATGTTGCCATGACAGTTCCTTGCATAACATGTCAGCACGAATTATGCGCATTGTCATTTTTATGAATCTATGATGGGTATAGATGATTTTGGGCTGGCAGGTTTTCTTGAGCCGCTGACACTCTTGGCCGTTTCCTCATGTATACTCCCGTATAATTTCTGGACGGTTTGGTTGTATTCTTTTGTGAGGAACAGATGCTGTTTGTTTACCCGCCAAAAAATTATTATGAATCTATGATGATGTGATGTCATCTCTGGAAAAAAATGATAAAAGGTTTGCTAAGAAAAGGATTTTCCATTTCCTGTGTTGGTGACAATGTTTCTGTCTTTGCAAATACATTTCATCTTCTGCCAATGGTTTAATGCCATTTTGACTGACACCAACATAATAAGATAGTAATCTGTGTTTTGGGGGTGGAGAAATTATAGGGGCCTTATAGCACCCTTGGTTTTCCATTTGAGATTTTCTATTTATAAGTTTTTCATGCCCTTGATAAATATAAATTTTCTGTTTATGGGAGGTTCCTGATTTAAATCCCATTGTCGGAAATAAAAATTTATATGCCTTTAAAAATCAACCATTTATGAATTTTCAAATTATGTTACCTCGCCTGCAATCTGTTTTGCTACAACACCTGCTGCTCTAGCTAATTGTACTCCCTTTACAAGTGTGATTTATATGTCATGTTTGTATGGCCGTGCCTAAGGGTATATCGATTGAAATAGATTCTTCTTTTTGGATCAATCAAAACCCCTTTCCAAACCATACAAACTTCTTCCAAAGCATACGGCGTTCTTTAAGTCACTCTATTTTCAGATGTCAGCGTTGTTTATTTGTTTACAAATTTACACATAGACGAGGATCTCACCAAGTGCCTTTCTCTCTCTAATGTCGCTCTTTGCTTTATTCTTTCTTCTTGGTTTAACCTATATGTTATCTATGTCCTTGTCACGTGGCTGGTGTCCCTCTAATGCCTTCGAAGGACTTCTATCATCCCTCCAAATAAGATTTAGCCTCGCTGAATTGCCATGACTGTTAAACTGACTGAATTATATTTAATAAATGCTTTTTTATTTTCTTGGGTTTAACTCTTAAACCATCATTCATGGGGTTTTCATTTTTGTAATGCCAATATGATTGTGTTCTGGTTCAGATAGCCCTAGCTTTTTGCCCTTTTCACAAAGAACAGAGGAAAATGATAGAATAAAGATAAGTATAGGTCCCTCCACCCTCTTTTTTTATATCCATACACAATGCCTTTTTGTTGGGAAAAAGTTAAAGCAATGCATAAATGAAGAAAGAGGTTAGGATTTCAAAATATCTATACTCTAATCCTTGTTTTCCTGTCCTGTTAATATACTTGTACCATTTCCATCCAATTTTTATATTAAGATAGTTTGTTATTTGTAATAATTGAGTTTTATTTGGGAAATTTGTGTTTCCTTACATTGATTTGAGACACTGTAAAGATGACACAAAAATGCAAAATAATACATGATTCAATATAGATTCTACATAAATATCGTTCATTACAGAGTATCTACGCTTTATTAAGATAATCTTGTACAACCATACCTTGAAACACAATCATTATCTATGAAACCCTGAACAATGTATTTTGCATTCTTTATGTCATCTTTACAATTGTGCTAGTATTTCGATGACATGGTCCATTGGTTTGTCTCTTTCAGCCGTCCGTTCCGACACGCCTGAAGATTGAGGTGAAAGGGTTAGGGTCGATCAAGGTAACCCACTCTGAAGGGAGTTGTTTTCTTCTGTTGATTCCATTCAATAGACTCTGGTTCAATTAGGTATGTAATGTAATGCCTACATTTCAAACAAACATTTACTTGGTTTTGGATGGAATGACTCAATTTTTAATAAATGTAAGTTGTGATTAGTTTAGTTTCCAAAATAAAACATCTCAATGGTTGTATATTCACCACTTTGAGACTGAACTATTGATCTCTATGATTTCCGCAACTCCCACATGATTAGTGTTTTCAAATATGTGCATTTGTTTTTTCACAATGTTTTAAAAATCGGATCGGTGAATGAATCGAAAAAATTACTGATTCACGTTTTAGAGATTGAACTAATGGTCGAACCGCGGTTGAATCAAGGATGAGAAAGGTCACCGGTTGATGATCGGACCAGCCGGTTCAGTCTGAATTTTAAAACATTGGTTTTTCAGATGGGAGTTTTGTATGGAGAAAGTGTAGGTGTTTCCCCAGTCTTGCAAACATGAATTTCGAATCGAAAGTAATAAGGAAATAAAGAAAGAAAAAATAAAAATTGGTTCTACAAATTTAGTTGTTGATTCTATATGTTTATTTAAACTTATTTGATTTGTTTCTTTTATAATATATGAACTAAGAAAATTAAAAATATGTACTCTTGTGAAGTTTGATTAAATTTGTTTTTCTTTATTATTTTCCACGGTAAATCAAACATGAGAAAACCATTTTTTTTTAGTTTTTTTTTTTTTTTTAGTATTTTTCGGGTTTCAAACAGAGCCTAAAAGGAAAAAAAATAGAAAAAAAAATGTTAGAAAAAAAGGTGAGGAAATATCGTGAATTGCTGTTTGGTACTCATTTCTATGAAAGATAAGAAGAGATAGAATGGGGAAAGAATGAAAGGAAAAGGCAAAAAAAATTATACAATTTTATTTTTTTGGAAAAAAAATGAAATGACGAAAATTATGACCTATTAGGCCATTTTTGAAAATGTTTTTCAATTGTTTCATAAATAAAAACAAATGAGTATCCCTTTGGAAACATTTTTTAAAAGTAGTCTTTTGGAAGAGAGTTTATAGATGCATTCATATAAACTCTATTACATTCACTATTTTAATGATTTTTTTAGACGTCAATGTCCTTGGTAAAATACCTTAGTATTTTTCAAAAAGAGAAAAAAAAAATTGTTTTATTGTTATGAATTCTATTTATTTTTAAGAGTAAAGAGTAGCAACTTTTTCCCCCTTGAAAATAACTCACTCAATCAACAAAACCTATAATCTTAGACTGAAATAAATATACACTCTACCACCTAAATATATAGAAAAGCATGTTTGAATCTAAATTGACTATTCCTCAATCTTGGAATTTTATTTATTTATTTATTTATTTTTGCTTCACTTCCAAATGGTTGAAAAGAAGTAAACTATTTTATTATTCTTTTAAGTGGTTCAAAATAAGGAAAAAAAAGTGTTGTAAAAGGAGTGAATGAGAAGAAGAGAAAGGTAGTGGGCATTAAGTAGCATTATTTGAACTAGTGGGAGATATTCTTTATTATCCATCAAATTCAGTGAGTGAGTCTCCCACTAGCATAACCCACTAAGTGATATGAAAGTTTGACTCGGTTGAGACAAAAAAATAGAAAAAACGAAAAAGTTGAGACACTATTTAATTAACCAATTTTCAAATGTTATCCTAAAATAAATTGAGACCATTTTCTATTCATGGGTGAAGAAGGAATGAACCAAAATCCTCATATTTGATTATATAAACTTCATTTGTGATACCATATTGTAGACCCTTAAATTTGAAAGCTTAAGATGTTTTTTCCTTTATAAAAGGCAATCTCACATCGAAAATGCATGTGCGAAAAGTTCTCATTTTCTCATAAAGGGGCACCCTTAGTTTAGGAAGAAAAAAGGAAGGAAACTATGGCTCTGCACCAAAGAGTGGAGTGTCTCTAATAACCTTTAATTAAATTTTTTTTTTTAGGAGAAAAGTTTGAGATAATAGGCCTCTTAATTGCGCACGTAAACTGTCATTACGTTTTTGTTTTAAAGGAGGATGGATCATCTCCTTAAAAAAAGATGACTCAAAACTTTCATTGTTTAAAATTTTGGGCCTGGAAGTCCCAATTTTCGAAAGAGATCCCGACTTTAGAAACGGTCTCGACTTAGGAGGCGACTCGGCCCGGGGAGATGTCTGTCTACCAGGTAATTTTTATTGACTTTCTTTTTATTTAAAAATTCTTCTTTTATATAGTTATTTTTTAATTAATTTTTTGTATATATATTTAATTAGTTTGTTTAATTCATAGTCTTATTAATTTATTTTCCTTGTAAGTATATTGTTGTTTTTTGTTTATTTAATTAAATTGGTTGTTTTTTTTTTTTTGTTAATAATTCAATTTATTTTTCATTAACATATGAACCATCACCCACTTTTAATTTATTAAGATCCCAAATTTCAAATATTCAAGTTCTAAATTTTCATTTCTCGATTTTTAAAATCCAAGTGTCCAAATTTCAAATTTCTCATTTTCTAAAATTCAAATTTTCAATTTTAAAATTCAAGTTCTCCAAATCTCAAGTTTCAAATTTTCAAGATTCAAATTTCAAAATTGCAAATTCCTAATTTCAAATTTCAAGTGTCCTAATTTCAAAATTTAAGTCCCTCAATTTCTAATTTAAATCTTTCAAGCTTATAATTTCAAAAATCAAGTGTCATGATTTCAAAATTCAAGTCCCTCAATTTTTAATTTAAAATTTTCAAGTTTCCAATTCCCAAATTACCAATTCCCAATTTCAAAATTCAAGTACCCTAATTTTCAAATTAAAATCCCTCAATTTCAATTTTCAATTTTTCAAGATTTCAATTTAAAATTTAAGTCACCCAATTTCCAACTTCAATTTCCCAAATCTCAAATTTCAAAATTAAAATTCCTCAATTTCAAAATTCAAGCGCCTTAATTTCAAAATTCAAAGTACCCTAATTTCCGATTTCAAATTTTCAAGTTTCCAATTTCAAAATTCAAATAACATAATTTTAAAATTCAAGTCGCTCAATTTCTAATTTCAAAATTACTAATTTCCAAGTCTCAATTTTATAAAACTCAAGTTCTTAATTTCAAGATCCACTTCAAATTCCCAATTCAAAATTCTCAAACTTCAATTCCATTTTCAAAATTTCAATTTTCGCATCAGCTAAACATTTCAAACATATGATTAAATTCCACAATTCCTATAAATGTAATCTCGGCGAGCTAATTTGTGTAATATATAAAGACTTCAGGCATTTATTAATCTGGCGTATCTTTTTAACAAATAATTTGACTTTTGATCTATAACCAAATTTTAATTGAATTTGAATATTCTATATTATTGTGTCGAACTAACATAATTTTCTATTGACATAGCTCTTGATTCGCTGTCCAGATGCACATTTTTCTCGTTTGAATTTGTTAATTTATTTATTTATCTGTTTATATATAGCATAGATATATATATATATATATATATATATATATATATATATATATATATATATATATATATATATATGGTGTGATGTTGTATTATTATTGCTCAAGCCTTTGGTATCTCGTGATTGGATTAGCCAAAAACCGTATTTTCTTTAGTTTGTTTAGTCCCTGACTTTAGGGGCTTAGAATCCCATTATTGCTTGTCTTTGGTATCGGTTGATCGATTAGCCAAAAATCATATTTTCCTTAATTTGTTTAGTCCCTGACTTTAGGGGCTTAGAGGGATGCTACACTTTCATCATAGTTTCTCGATAAGTAATCTGACCCTCAAACCTATACTCGGTTTTTCCCTTTCTTATCAGGAGTCATATTTAGGGTTTTTTTTTTTAATTTTGTTTTCCCTTTAAAAAAAAAAAAAAAAGTGACAACTCCAAACTGTTTTCTAAAAATGGTTTTTCAAAATATAAAAACGAGTCTCACATTTTTAATGAAAAACGCATAATAACCAAAAATGCCATTTCCACACATATATCAACAATTCTTTTAGTGCAATTATGATTTAATATCATTACATCATATTGAAATTATTTTGTCAACATAATTATATAAATATTTTTTAACTATTAATTTTTATCAACTAACTTGTCCATTTTCCTCGAGTGGGTATCCCCACATTACTTATGGTAGAAGGCATAAGTCTTAGGGTAATTGGGGAGGTTGTACCTACCACATGCCTTCTCAAATATAAGCTTTTTTGCCTTTTACAATGATGCATCCCTTATTTTAACTAACTCCTTTCTTTGCCTTTTTCTTCTTCTTTTCTCAAGTTGTTTAGTATGACTAATTTGAATTATTACCATAATTACCCAAGTCTTCCACTACAATAATGATATAATTTCAAATATATATGTTTTTAATAATGTGATTTGAAAGAACTCCATTGGAAATAATGAAACTTTCCAAATAATTTATATTTCTCTCTAATTGCTCTAAAAAGAATTGTATGTCTTTTTTTATTACAAGCTTATCAATTTATACTATTTATGGATGTCATATGGCCTATTATGATTGGTTAGTAATCATTAATGTGATACATGTCGTGGTAGAGTGGTGCGGAGTGGGGGATCAAGTCAACAGAATTTACGATCACCCACGTGTCCCCCTCACGTTCTTGTCTAACCCGATTTACTGGGCCTGTGGTGATTAGGTCTACCCAATTTTGGACGGTTAGGTCAATGCTTGATGCGACCGATGCAGGACAGCCGTGATTCTAACTTTTCGTCACATATGTCCGATGTGCATCTAACAAGTATTGTGTCCAATTCCATGGAATTGGGCTCGAGCTTCCTAATTGTTCGGAAGTTGCTCATGTGCAACGCATGTGAGATTATACTTATCTCATTCCACTCATATTAAGAGAATTTGTTAGGATGGTATTACCTAAACGTTTGATACATGATAATGATCTTAATTATGACTTGAAAATAGGAACGAAAAACACATACCCGACACGAGTATACAAAACAACTATTTATGATAGACACGAATAAAGATAGTGCAGCCGGGTCCTAATCATGTTATCACTAAACTAAAATGATATGTCCTTAATAAAAATTACTCAAAAGTTTTTTGTTTATCTTATTCCCTAAAATATTTTATGATTTCATTGTAGAATTATTCTTGATAAAAATATTATATACTAAAATGACATTAATTATAATGGTATCATGTACAATCATGATACTAGACTTTAATAAAGTAAATGAGATTAATTTATGAAAACATAAAACTAAAAAATAAAACAATGATACTGAAATACTAAGTGTGCATGTGATAACTTTGGGTTAATGTTGATTTTAGATATTTGATCAAATGGTATAATTTATGATTATATATTTATATATGATTATATATATATATATATATATATATATATATATATATATATATATATATATATATATATATATATATATATATATAGGCAAATCAAATATATGACAAAATTTTAATTTATAAAGCATTATCCATACAAGCCAAATTTCAAAAAGTGTATGGCCCACTTCACTGATAAATCTGTTTGGCTCTAAAATATATTTTATTTGCTTCATCATAAATCAAATTATGAAAAGTCATAAATAATTTCAAAATATTTGACTTTAGTGCATTATATGTGGAAAAAAAGAGAACAATTTGGTAAAATAATTCACATGATGTCATTTATATTGCATTCCCCCCAAATGCTTTTGAATGGAGACATATAAATTTAAATTTTAAAATAAATAACAATTTGTATACATCTAAAACATAATATCTTTTGTTGGGGTTCTTTAAAAGTGCTAGAAAAAAGAAAATAAAGGCAAAAAAAAAAAAAAGTTGTAGGCAAGACAGATTTTCACTTGACTTATAAAATAAAAGCATGTGGTTACAGGAGTACTAGGGAATTAAAGTGTTTTCGAACTAAGACTACACCTAGAAATCAAACTTCTTAATAAGACAAAGCAGATGACCCTGGGCTTCCTCGACAGCTCTACACTAAGAGATAATGTCGTAAAAAATGTAAAGATTGCTAGAATAAAAGCTGAAAGAAATGTTAAATTGGACTAGGAATGAATGAAATGATACGGTGCTGAATAATTGAAGGAAACTCGACTAGAACTTGAAAATAAAATGCTGAAAATTGACAAAAGCTAGTTAGAAAGCTAAGAAATGTTGAAGTAGATCATTATCACGCTGGTTTACTGAGATTGATCGGGATGATTGGTTGGTTCCTCGTGAGAGCTCTCCTCCTTTTATAGGAGCTCTTGAATAACCGTCAAAGTCCTTAATTTTTTCCATTTTCCTCACCTCCTCAAGTAACCCCTACGTCTATATTAAAGAGGTTTGCTTTCCAAGTTTTCTCTATCATCTCAAGTGACTAACTGATCACATCCTCTTGTCGCCTTTTGATTTTGAGAAAAAGTCTCACTATCCTCCACTGCCGATTCGTAATAGAGATTTAATTCATAAATATCCTGGGCTTCTTTACATAGGCTTACTCAAATGTAGATGTGACACTTATGTCCGACTCACAGCCAAATTCTACCCACTCGAAAATTGTGAACTCAGCCGGGTTGTTAATTTATTGGCTCAAAAAAACCTGATTTTGGCCAATCCAGTGTGGCTTGACCTGCCTGCCAGTTTTTTGCTTTTTAAGGTAATTTGGCTTGGTCCGGCCTATCCCAACCCAGCCTGTTTGTCCGAAATGTCACCTCCACTCAAATACATTTAGGCTTAGGCCTAAATATACATTGGGTGAGGCCAAATTTAAATTTGGGTACATATAGAAGTAAAATGTATTATGATTTAATTTAATTTTCCTTTTGCTCTCTTGTATAAAATAAGATAATATTAGAACTTTGTAAATTTTTTTATTAATTTTTAGATGGATCACATAAATTATGTACACTTTTAGCTTTTCTATAAATAATATATTTAAAAATATGCTACTAAAAATAATTCTTAAAATAAATCGTTCTCACAAATTCAATATAAAAAAGATAAACCCCTAAAGATGTTTTCACATAAAACCTTTTAACTTAAAATCCATTTTATTTATTTTAATTTAATATAAAAATTAATAATTTAAGCATACTAAGTTTCTTTTATATTTGATTTTCTTTAAGGTTTTTCTATTACATAATTAAAAATAAGAAAAATCATTTTATTATAATTTTATTTCCTTAACACTTTTTCCAGAAATCAAAAGATGAAAAGTTATCGTGTATCTTTTACATGAGATGAGTTTAACTGTAAATTTTGAATCTGTCTTTGAAAAATGAATTACCAAAAAAAGCGTCATCTTTTTTTATATCCACTTTTGATAAAATTTATTGGAAACAATTTTTTTTTTTAATTCATTATATTTTCATCATATTCCAATTTAGCTCATTCTTCGATAGAGTTCATCTCACTTCGTTCATTTTTCCGTAGTCTCTCTCACTTTATTCACATTCTCTCTCTAGAAATCATCTCCCCTTTTTCTCATTCTCCTTTCCTTTCTGCCTTTTTTTTTTCTTTCCCTCTTGAAAAACATTTACCTTCCTTTTATATCTTGCTCTCACTCGTGCCTTAGAAATCATAACCATCCCATGTTTCCACTTGTTTTTATTAGATGAGCCTAGAAAAATTAAAATAATAAAAATAAAAAAACAAATTAAAAAGTGGTCTACACTCATGTTTTTTTTTTCTATTAATGTTGATTTTTAAATTAAAATAGTGTCAAATATATATTTTTATTTCCCAAATGAATGAACAAATCCAAAAATCTTACACAAAAAGTTCATCTCAATGTCTATGTAATTGAAGTTGGTTGGGAGAAGTCAAAAAAGAGCATTATCATTACATGCATCCCTAGAATATAATTATAGAGAATATAGCAAACAAACAAGGGCAGAGAATAATTGACCTTTTTTTTTATTCCACCATCAAAACAAGCCTCTAAATAATTTGAGCTCTTTCCCCTTGTCTTTTTCCAAACTTTTTTTTTTTTATATATTTTTTTACAAATAATTATATGTCAAATAATGAAAAAAAAAAAACCATAGCTCTTTCTTTCTCTCATCTTGTTTTTTAGCCCCTTAATTTTCTTGGGCTGTAAGGGTAATTTTTTTTTGCCATTAGCCTGAAAAACCACTCATATATATTTTTATCATTTTTCTTTTCAATAAATTGATTCTTATACAAAAAATCTGAATTTTTAATTTTGCTTTTACTGCTTCATCTTACGCGATTTATCGTCAGTTCTCGAATGACGCGCGGCTGCATCGTAGCAGCATGACGGCTTCGATTTTCATCATCTTTTATCGTAACGCTTTCTTATGTCAGTAATCCAACGACAAAGCGCATTCAACGAGACATAAATATAAAAGTTTCAAATCATACTACTAATACGTGATAAAACTGTAGCCATATATTATAATCTTCATCACATAATTATCAAACGCCAGAAGCTTTAATCCGATTCGCTACGCCATTAACATGAATGATGTGTAATCTTTAAAAGTTTATAATAATTTGATTGCTTATCGAACGTATTACTAGTTTGAATAAATAAATGTTATATTACATATATATATATATATATATATATGTATATATAGTATATATATATATATATATATATATATATATATATATATATATATATATATATATATATATATATATATATATATGTAAATAATAAAATATTACAAATAAGTTAAAAGTATTTAAAATAAAATTTCGTTTTATAAAAGATTAAAATAATTTTATAAAACTGTTATCAATTTAAAAAACTATTTCTAAAACAATTATCTAACAATCATTTAATTATTTTAGTGAAGAGAAAAACAATTTTAATAATACTTCCAGTTTTTTTTTGTTTTTCTCAAAGCAATTTGCTTTTAAACATTTTTGTTTTTGTTTTTTTACTTTTTCATGATTTATTGATGAAATTTTAAATTTTTTTGCTAAATAGAAAAACCAAAATATTTGGTTTTTTGATTTTTTTAATGTTTTTAGAAAATTATATATTTTATAATACAATCGAAACTATAATGATTTATTTCACGCTAATTAAATAAAAATATATGTATTTTTAGAATTTTATTTAAAAAATTATTCTCTTGAAATTTAGATAAAAATTAAAATATAGATTTATTTTAAGAAAAAAAGAATTAAATATTTAATTATTTACTACCTTGTAAGTTGTAACTAAATATTTAATTGTCAAGAAAATATTTAACTTATTAAACATTATTCATAACAGTTATGAATTCAAAATCCAATGTCCAATTTTTTTATCAAACGACGCAGCCATCCCGAAAGAGTCAATGCATACAAAGAAGACGACTTTAAGATATATTACATCCAGACGAATCCCCATACACATCGGAAGGGACCATAAAAGCGGTAAAGTTATACTATATAACACAATCGTTTTCTCGCCAAACTCGGCACTCACCTGCAGTTTATGTAAGAGATCTCAGCACTTCACTTATACTGCTCGACAGATAACAAATACCCTTGATATGATATATAAAAGTTTTATGGATTTTTATTTTAGATATAATTCTACTAAATTATTAATAAGTCTTTTGAATGACTTATCTCTCCAAACCTACTGTATTTCCCTTTGGTTTCTTTTTATTAGGCCCTCTTTCAAAAATGAGGACATTTTTTTACTCATTCTCGATAATGAATCACTAATTTTATAATTTTCTTTCAAAATTTGGGTTTTCTTTTTATAATAAATTATTTTTTCTTCACATAAATCTAGGATTTGCCTTTGTTTTTCTTTATTTCTTTTTTTTGTGTTTTGCCATTGATCTATCAAGAACAGATTATGATCGATTTATTATGACAAATAATTCTGTCGTTGAAGGTTAGCTTCTTCGTGGGTTTCACGTTTCAAATGATAAAATTTGATATTTATATATTTTAGATATTTTTAAATTATTAAATATATATGTCTTGAGCCGATAATCCGGGTTATCCTTTAAAGTTAGGTTCAGCTATACAATCATTACCTAACGATGTAAAATACAAACTTTTATAGTCAACTTTTTTAAAGTTTTTAGTATTTTTTTATTATGTGTATTCTTATAAGGCTGTATTGCTAAATTGGTTGAATCAATAAATTTATCATTTAAAAAAAAAAATATTAAGAAAAGTAGAAAAAAAATCTAAAATGTGGATAATTATATTATTATCAGCGTCAACTTCTTGTAAACGATCATCAAAATAAAACTGACAGAGAGAAGCTAGAGAGAGAGGAAAAAGCAAGGGAAAAAATATAGAGAGAGAGAGAGAGAGAGAGAGGGGGACAAGCAGTCTTGGTGTGCTGGCCTGCCACCACTTCCACCACCAAACTCCAACACGCTTCCGCCTTGATCGTTTTCTCTCCGTCGTCTTCCTGCTTTCTTCAGCTCTCCCATGGCAATTTCCTCTCTTTTCTGAATCCCTTTGCGTCTTCATCTTTTTGCTCTAGTTTTCACGTTCAGATCTACTAGCATTAGAATTTCTCGCTGTTCGAAACAAACCCTAGAATTTTGGTGTGGCGGATCTGAGAGACTTCGAGGTTTGGGTGATTGAGAGGTATGGCTTCAGTCAAGTCATCTCGCTCCAGAACCGTTGCTGCGCCGCGGGAGAACGGCGGCGCGAAATTCGAGGAGAATCTGAATGTTTTCAAGACCGATCATTTTGATGCTGATTCTTATCTGCAGTCCAAGTGCTCGCTCAACGAGAAGGTCCGGGGTTTTGTTTTAATTTTTGTTGATTTTTGTGTTTGGTGTGGTTCTGCTTCGTTGCTGGGAAAATGTTGGAATTTTATTGGATTCCGCGGTTTCTCGAGATACAAATGACGGTTGAAGTGGTTTTTTGAGTTTGTGCTTGGTTGATTGTTGGTCGGTTAGTGATTGTGTCTATTGGATGTCTTGACGCGCGTTTAATTTTTTATCTTCTAATTTTTTTTGAAAATTTCGGGTTTGATATGGTGTTGATTGTCGTGATTCATGTTTAATTTCTGTTTTCCTTGATGAAATCATGAATTGCTAGAATAAGTTAGTTCTGGAATAAAGTCAGGGTTGTTTGAAACCGGTGTTGTTTTTTGAGATCATTGAAAATGAATTAAATTTTGATGTGAATTATTTTTCGTTTTCTTGAACATGTTTTTCTCAATAACGTGATTAAAGAGCAATATCATTTCCATTATTTTTTAGTGTGATGAGTTGGATTTTGATTCAGTTTGTTGCCCTATTTCACTGTAGTATTTATCGTGTTGGCACACATTGCCTGTATATGTAACAATCCACAAAAATATATGTAACTCTCTGGAGCTTGAACTCTAAGCTTGTAAAATTGGTTGGGCTTGGGTTTGCAACATATTTGGGGCTGCCTTGTTCCAGAATCTATCCATTATGCTCCTATTTGATTGCTGGTAGTGATAATTGCCATCTTCATTTCCAGCCTTGGATACCACTACACCTCCTGATATTCAACCTGTCCTCATATCGTCCCCTCACATGTGACGCACTGCAATGCCAAATCCCAAAAGTAACATGCTAGTCTTCCTTTCTTCCTTTTACTCTCTGAATGTCGATCAGCTAGACGATTGGTGGTTGTGGGATGAAAAGAGTTATTTAGACTTTTTTTTAATTATTTTCCTTTTTTCCTTCCTCCCCCTACTTGACACCACATTAAGTTTGTAAAAGAGACAATGAAGAAGGTGAGTATGTAGCAGTGATCATCTCAAAATTTTGTGTACTGCTAGGCTACTTGGTCTTGATGATGAAACATGTGACTCGATTGTTGGAGGAGGGCTGGGATTGGGAACCCTACTGGTATGTTGAAATATAATGTGCTTGGTATGCTAGTCTTCCCCACTTCCTTTTACTCTCGGAATGTCGATTAGCTAGATGGTTGGTGGTGATGAGATGAAAAGAGTTATTTGCACTATTTTTTTTTAGTATTTTCTTTTTTTTTCTTCCTCCAATCCTCACTTGCCACTGCATCAAGTTACTAAAAGAGAAGGTGAAGGAGGTAAGCTTGGCAATGATCATCTCAAAAAAATTTCGTATTGCTAGGCTACTTGGTCTTTGATGATGAAACATGGCACTTAGTTGTTGGGAAGGAGGAGCTTTGGATTGGAAACTCCAATTGGTATGTTGGAACATAATCTACATTGGCAAGGGTAGGGGGGTTCAGGGTGAGGGATTTGAAGCTTCTTAATAGAGCACTATTGTGCAAATGGAGTTGAAGGTTTATGATGGAGATGGAGACTCTTTGGAGAAATGTCATTTGTGAGAAGTATGGGGAGGAGGTTGGAGGGTGGTAATGGAGAGAGGTGAGGAGTAGTTATGGGGTGAGTCTCTGGAAAGTCTTCAACGAGTGGAATTTGATGGGTAGAAGAGAGGGGTTCTCTATAAGTAATGGGAGGAGGGTGAGATTTTAGTTTGGCAAATGCGTGAAGAATCCCTAATTTCATTCCCTTC